>JAYKAV010000623.1:25965-64066 GCA_035582835.1 Phoebastria nigripes
TGGTGGTGTTGGGTTGATGGTTGGACTCGGTGATCTTAGAGGTCTTTTCCAACCTTAATGATTCTGTGATTCTATGATTCTATGAAGTGATTGTCCCCCTGTACTCAGCACTGGTGAGGCCCCACCTCAAATACTGTGTTCCGTTTTGGGCCCCTCACTACAAGCAAGACATTGAGGTGCTGGAGTGTGTCCAAAGAAGAGCAACAAAGCTGGTGAAGGGTCTAGAGGACAAGTCYTATGAGGAGCAGCTGAGGGAACTGGGGTTGTTTAGCCTGGAGAAAAGGAGGCTGAGGGGAGACCTTATCGCTCTCTACAACTACCTGAAAGGAGGTTGTAGGGAGGTGGGTGTCAGTCTCTTTTCCCAGGTAACAAGTGATAGGATGAGAGAGAATGGCCTCAAGTTGCACCAGGGGAGGTTTAGATTGGGTATTAGGAAAAATTTCTTCACAGAAAGGGTTGTTAAGCATTGGAACAGGCTGCCCAGGGAAGTGGTTGAGTCACCATCCCTGCAGGCATTTAAAAGACATGTAGACATGGCGCTTAGGGACATGGTTTAGTGGTGGACTTGGCAGTCTTAGGCTTATGGTTGGACTAAATGATCTTAAAGGTCTTTTCCAACCTAAATGATTCTATGATTCTATGCCTTTGCTTTATCTTAATCCCTATTAGTCAGGTGACCGTTTTCAACAAGTATAAGTGCAATGTTTTCTTTAGACCTCATCTTGCTATTAATGCACTCAAAAAAGCCCTTCTTGTTGTCAGATACAACACTGGCCATTTTCAACTCTTATTGAGCTTTGGCCTTTCGTGTCTTCTCCCTGCATATATGAATCATAGCTCTGTAATCTTCCTGCGAAGCCTGACCTTGCTTCCAGAGATCATACAATTTATTTTTCCTCTTCAGCTCCACGAGGAGTTCCCTGTTCTGCCATTACCTGTGATGGTAAATGGTAAGTGATCTCCCTGTCTTTATCTCAACCCACGAGCTTTTTCATCTTATTTTCTCCCCCTGTCCTCTTGAGGAGGGGCAGTGAGAGAGCTGCTTGATGGGCGTCTGGCAGCCAGACAAGGTTAACCCACCACAGGTGTACATTGAAAGATTTTGGTAACAAGGGGCCTGCAGGTGTGGCCTCTGTGACAAGAGACAAGGGGCTGCTCCATGCCAGACACAGCCACTTCCAGCCGGTTCCAAAATGGACTCACCACAGGCCAAAGCTGAGCCCATTGGTGGCATCTCTGGGAAAACATCTTTAAGAAAGGGCACAAATTGCCAGCTAGAGAGAGGAGGCGGGAACAAAAAGAGTGAGAAACAACAGAGGGAACAGCAAGATCAGAGAAGGAGGAGGAAATACTCCATGGTGGAGCAGATATCCCCTGCAGCCTGTGGAGAACCCACGCTGGAGCAGAGGAAAAGTGCAAGAAGAAAGGAGCAGCAGAGGGAAACCACGATGGATTGACCATAACCCTCCCCATCCGCCCTGTGCTGCTTGGGGCAGCGGTAGAGGAGTCTGGAATGAATAAATAAAATTGAGCATTGGAAAGGGGGAAGTAAAGGTGTTGGTTTAGTATTTGACTTTGTTTCTCAGAAAATAAAACTATTTAATCAGCAATAAATTGAATTAATTTTCCCCAAATCCAACCTATTTTGCTCCCAGCAGCAATTGGTAAGCCATCTCTCTGTCTTTATCTCAACCCACAAGATTTGTTTCTGTTTTTCCTGTTTTCTGCCTCTGCACTACAGGGTGGAAGGGGTGCATGAGCAGCTGGGTGGGAATTTGGTTGTTAGCCAAGGCTAACCCACCACAGCAAGGGGGAAAAAATACACAGGCAAAGCTGAATCTAGGTACTGGAGGACTAGAAGATCCTTTCTGTGTTGGCATATTTTGGTTGCTAACAGAAGAAGGATCTACATAACATGTAGAAAGCATAAACCATTTGAAATCAGCATCTTCAATTCACAGTTACACAATGTGATGTTGCATCTAGGAAACAATTCAGTCACT
Source organism: Phoebastria nigripes (assembly GCA_035582835.1). Lineage (NCBI taxonomy): Eukaryota > Metazoa > Chordata > Aves > Procellariiformes > Diomedeidae > Phoebastria > Phoebastria nigripes. The sequence continues at coordinate 27,969 of JAYKAV010000623.1, forward strand.
TGGATGGGCTACTCCAGCATTCACAACTGCCTTAGGGAGCTAGAAAATGCCCTCAACATGCTCTCCTTTAAGGCTTGTTTGACTTGATTGTTCCTGAGTGAGTAGATGTATGGGTTAAGCATCTGAGTCACCACAGAGAAGAAGAAAGAAAGAACTTTGTCAGAGTCCTGCCCACCTCGCTGTGCTGGGCGGATATACCTGTAAATACATGTGCTGTAAAATATCATCACCACCATGAGGTGAGCTGAGCAAGTGGAAAATGCCTTCTTCCTACCTGTGGAAGATGGTATATGCAAGATGGTGATAATAATGCAGCCATAAGAAACAGCAGTTACTATCAAGGTACCAGGTATGATGATAATTAGTATGATAAGCATCAGTCCTTCAATGAACCCTGTGTCTGTGCAGGACAGTTGCAACAACAGGGAAGTATCACAGTAAAAGTGGTTCATGACATTGGGACCACAGAATGGCAACTGAACAATCATAATGGTGGGAGGAAACATCAAGAGAAAACTCACTGCCCAGCAAGCCAGGACCAGCTGGAGGCAAAATCTGTTGTTCATAATTGTTGTGTAATGCAAAGGGCGGCAAATGGCAACACACCGATCAAAGGACATCGTTGCCACATGGAAAAATGTGCAGGTACCCAAGTAAAAGAAAAGCAGCATCTGAAGGAAACAACCAGGCAGGGAAATCATCTTCCTCTCCATCAGAAGGCTGTAGAGGGTGCTGGGAATGAACGTGGAGGTGAAAGTGATTTCCAAAAGGGCAAAATTTCTGAGGAAGAAGTACATTGGGGTCTGAAGAAAATGATTCACAAGAGTGATGCTGATGACAGTAATGTTTCCAAGCAGAATCAAGAAGTAGGCAATCACAAGAAACAGAAAGAGGATGATCTCCAAATGGCGGCTGTTGGTGAGCCCCAAGAGGACAAATTCCACTACTGTTGTGTGGTTCATTGAGGCTTCATTGCTAGCAGAAAAAGAAAAAAAAGGCCCATTTTGAGAACTAGTGGAAAACAACAGAGCACAAGACAGTTTGGCTTTGCTAACATTAAAGGGCAATACCAGTAATGAACCCCTTGTAAAAGACTGGAGCAGCCACAGTAACCACATATTAACAATCTTGTTCACGTAAATGGAGTCCCAAGCTCCATTTGTAACATTGAGTCCTCACTCCAGTTAAAATGATTCATACAGTTCGCTCTTAGTATACTTGAGAGAGGTGCACATGCAGAAACTGTTATAGACCCTAGGAGAAATGAATCTCTGAACGGTCTGACAACACTCACCCTCCATCAAATATAGAAAAAAGCCAAATGCACACAGTGAGTACTTTGAGTAAGTTCCCAAAGACCTATTAGTTGAAATGAATTCAGAAGCAGTACTGCAGAGGAATGCAGTCACACTGTAGACTGACACTGAAGCAGATTAGACTAGTCGATGGATACATTAGTATTGCAAAAAAGAAACTTACTGCAGTTAAAATGAGATAAAAAGAAAAAGACAGAGAGGGAGAGACTTTACAGAGAAAAGGCCAGATAAAAAGATAGCAATGCTACAAAGAGAAGGATGGCTGGTTACCACTGAGAGAAGGCAAAATGCACAGAGAAATGGATGGATGCTACACTAAGCAAGAGTATAAGAGGGGGAAGGGGAAAAAGTATGGGAAAATTTTCTGTTTACTTTTCATTTACCCTCAGCTCTACAGCTCCAGTGGATCAACTCTGATACTGACGGTCATTCTTTCATCTTCAGAGCACCTGTCTCCAAGTATCCCTTCACCTTACAACATCCTATCCCAAACTCAGACATGTACATTGTTCAGTGCACTGTGTCTACTGCACTACTGTACTATACTACTACAACAGTCATCACTGTGGTTGCCGTTACCTTGTGGAAATGAAGTGGAATGTGAAAACTCTGGCCGATGCCCTTCAATCACATTCTTTTCTTGCAGGCTTGCAAGGTCCCATCTATGGGTTTTCAACTGCATTCTCCCTCCTTTTTCTCCCAGACACCAGCCCTCCTTGCCCTAAAGAGAGACATACGTCTCGTTTTGCATTCAGATCTCCCAGGTTTTATCTATTGTGTCTGGATCTTTGAATCTGGTTTTAGACTCATTTCAGACTAATTTCAGATATTTCTGAATGATTGAAATAAACACCAACACAGTAAGTTTCCAGGGAAAGCAAGCACATCTTAGATAGCTCATAGCCCATACCAAACATGCCAATCAATTTTCCTTTTTCAAATGCTCCTTACAAAACACTCAACAAAAGGATAGATATGAGCTAAGATGCTACAACCCTTCTTATCACACTATTCCCATCAAATCTTTCCCCTTTAGTGCCCTTTTTCCAGCAAAACACAGGGTTTTATTAGCATCATCTCACGGTTGTTTCTCAAAAAACACCAAAACAAAACAACTCCCCGCTCAGAAAACATATAAAATATAGAACATATTTTTTAATAGCACAGATGGACAGATACTATCTGGAAGTTGAGAGTGGTCCCTTAAAACAAGAAACTCCCTCTAACAACTAAAAGTTTTTACTTTAGTTTGAAGACTAAGAGTTCAGTTTTCCAAGCCGTTGTCCCTTTAATCTTTCCCTGTCTCCGAAAAATCACACCCAAACTCTAAGAAATGGTCCAAATAATTACCAGTATATCCACAACAATCCAGGATCCTTCAAAAAGGATTCTGAGTCTGATGTTTCTCCTTCATTTAGTTTGACATTTGATTTTTGGCAAATAAATTTCCTCTCTTTTCAGCTCCTTTTTATAATAGTGGTAGCATACTACATTCTTGTACTTCCTCACTGAGTCAAACCTCAGGGACCAATTAGGTATTGAAATCTGCCAAACACCTTCTGGGAAAACATTTGTGAAAGTTTGATGAACAGCAAGAATATAATCAAACCTTAGAGAAAATGAGATTGGAAAGGACCTCTGGAGGTCCAATCCCTTGCTAAAAGCAAGGCTAACTTCAAGGCTGGACAAGGTTGCTCATGACCTTCTCTAGGTAAGTGTGGATATCTCCAAGCGTGGGGATCCCACAGCTTCCCTGGGCACCACCTCGTGCTTCACCATTTTCATTGTGAAGAGTTATTTCCCTGTGTCCAGTGGAGATTTACTTGTTTAAGCCATGACCCACACCTCTTGTCCTTTCACTGTGCACTTCGGAGAGGTCTGGCTCTGACTGGTGGAGAATGTGAAGCTCAAGGGCAGCCTGGGCTGCAGTGACCACGAAATGGTGGAGTTCAAGATCCTTAGGGCACCGAGGAGGGCGCACAGCAAGCTCACTACCCTGGGCTTCAGGAGACCAGACTTCGGCCTCTTCAGGGATCTGCTTGGTAGAGTGCCATGAGAAAAAGCCCTGGAGGGAAGAGGGACCCAGGAAAGCTGGTTAATATTCAAGGATCACCTCCTCCAAGCTCAGGAGCAATGCATCCCAACAAAGAGGAGATGGGGCAAAAACACCCAGCGGCCTGCTTGGATGAACAAGGAGCTCCTGGACACACTCAAACACAAAAAGGAAGCCTACAGAGGGTGGAAGCAAGGACAGGTAGCCTGGGAGGAATACAGAGAAATTGGCCGAGCAGCCAGCGATCAGGTTAGGAAAGCTAAACCCCTGATAGAATTAAATCTGGCCAGGGACGTCAAGGGCAACAAGGAAAGCTTCTATAGGTACGTTGGGGATAAAAGGAAGACAAGGGAAAACGTGGGCCCTCTCCGGAACGAAATGGGAGACCTGGTTACCCAGGATATGGAGAAGGCTGAGGTACTCAATGACTTTTTTGCCTCAGTCTTCACCAGCAAGTTGCTCAAGCCTCACCGCCCAAGCCGCAGAAGGCAAAGGCGGGGACTGGGAGAATGAAGAGCCACCCATTGTAGGAGAAGATCAGGTTCAAGACCATCAAAGGAGCCTGAAGGTGCACAAGTCCACGGGACCCGATGACATCCATCCGCGGGTCCTGAGGGAACTGGTGGATGAAGTTGCTAAGCCACTATCCATCACATTTGAGAAGTCGTGGCAGTCTGGTGAAGTTCCCACTGACTGGAAAAGGGGAAACATAACCCCATTTTTAAAAAGTGGAAAAAGGAAGACCCGGGGAACTACAGGCCAGTCAGTCTCACCTCTGTGCCTGGCAAGATCATGGAACAGATCCTCTTGGAAGCTATGCTAAGGCACATGGAGGACAGRGAGGTGATTYGAGACAGCCAGCCAGCATGGCTTCACCAAGGGCAAGTCCTGCCTGACTAATCTAGTGGCCTTCTACAATGGAGTGACTACATCAGTGGACATGGGAAGGGCTACGGATGTTGTCTATCTGGACCTCTGTAAGGCCTTTGACACAGTCCCCCACAACATCCTTCTCTCTAAATTGGAGAGGTATGGATTTGATGGATGGACTGTTTGGTGGATGAGGAATTGGTTGGATGGTCGCATCTGGAGGGTAGTGGTCAACGGCTCAATGTCCAGATGGAGATCGGTAACGAGTGGCGTCCTGCAGGGGTCCGTATTGGGACCAGTACTGTTTAATACCTTCATCAATGACAAAGACAGTGGGATCGAGTGCACCCTCAGCAAGTTTGCAGATGACACCAAGCTGAGTGGTGCGGTTGACACACCTGAGGGACGGGATGCCATCCAGAGGGACCTGGACAAGCTCAAGAAGTGGGCCCATGTGAACCTCATGAGGTTCAACAAGGCCAAGTGCAAGGTCCTGCCCCTGGGTCAGGGCAACCCCCGGTATCAATACAGGCTGGGGGATGAAAGGATTGAGAGCAGCCCTGCTGAGAAGGACTTGAGGGTACTGGTGGATGAAAAGCTGGACATGAGCCAGCAATGTGCACTCGCACCCCAGAAGGCCAACCGTATCCTGGGCTGCATCAAAAGAAGCATGGCCAGCAGGTCGAGGGAGGTGATTCTGCCCCTCTGCTCTGCTCTGGTGAGACCCCACCTGCAGTACTGCGTCCAGCTCTGGAACCCTCAGCATAAGAAAGACATGGACCTGTTGGAGCGGGTCCAGAGGAGGGTCACAAAAATCATCAGGGGGATGGAACACCTCTCCTATGAGGAAAGGCTGAGAGAGTTGGGAGTTGTTCAGCCTGGAGAAGAGAAGGCTTCAGGGAGACCTTATTGCAGCCTTTCAGTACTTAAAGGGGGCTTATAAGAAGGATGGGTACAAACTTTTTAGCAGGACCTGTTGCGACAGGACAAGGGGGAACGGCTTTAAACCAAAAGAGGGTAGATTTAGACTAGATATAAGGAAGAAATTTTTTACGCTGAGGGTGGTGAAACACTGGCAGAGGTTGCCCAGAGAGGTGGTAGATGCCCCATCCCTGGAAACATCCAAGGTCAGGTTGGACGGGGCTCTGAGCAACCTGATCTAGTTGAAGATGTCCCTGCTCCTTGCAGGGGGGTTGGACTAGATGACCTTTAAAGGTCCCTTCCAACCCAAACTATTCCATGATTCTATGATTCTATGACTTCTCTGTAAATCCCCTTCAGACAGTGGACAGTATAGCTAGATCCCTCTTCTAAACTTTGCTACTCCCTCTGCTTCTCTTCATGTGCCCCAGTTCTCTGATCAACTTGCTCATCCTCTATTGAACTCACACCATTTTGGTAACATCTTTGGGTTTTTTTACTGGGCGGGGGGGAGCTATACTGTACACGGTTCTCCAGATGCAGTCTCACAAGTGTCAAGCAACAAGAAATTAGCACCTATCCTAAACAGCTAGCTACACTCTTGCAAACATAGCCCGGTATTCAGTGAACCTTCACTGCCACAGAGGCACACTGCTGACGTGTTCAGCATGTCATCCACCAGAAGCCCACAGGCCTGTCTGCAGAGTTGCTCCACAGCCAGTCAGCTTCCAACCTACACCTATAGATAGGGTTATCCCATCCCCCATGCAGGACAACTGAAGGGAGCCCACTCCACCTCACTTAGTACATGAACTAAGTAGTAGCTAGCTCCCTAGCTACTGTGGTTACTACCAGGAGCTAAGTTCAAAGCACCAACATCAGACAGGAACTAGAGTATTAAACCACCTTTTGGCACCATCTGTCTTTCTCTATTCACTATTAGGAGTAAAGTGACTAACATGGATTCCTAAAGCAGAGATCTAAAGCTAGTGGACGAAACATACCCTTGTAAGAACTTGTAAGGCAAGTCAGTTTCTAAGTGGGTGAGAAGGAGTATCCCAGATCCTCACTTAAATTAGGACTCACTCATCTCAGTCAGCCCGTTTTGTAACTGTGGAGAGGAGGAAAGGACAAACAGGCATTACTGCAAATGTCAGTTCTGCAGGAATCAAAACTCTACTTTGACTGTTAATACTTTCCGTCTTCCTGAGGGAAGCAATTCACAGGTTGGTTTGAAATCCTTCACCACACACCAAGAAGAAATAAACAAAATTATCATAAACCATTTAGTACAGCAGGAAAGAGGGAGACTCCAAGCTATAGCCCATCTGTTTATTTGTAACAGGTTTTTCTCTACTTTGATGATGTTCCTGGAGCTAGTAATAAATCAAGAGCATAGGATGTTTGGTAATGAGGAAGTTCTGATGTAAGAGTGGGAACCATCCAAGATGATACTGCGATATGTCTTTCCAGCAGGTTCAGGTATTATTCTGCCACTTGTTAATCCATGGTCTGTACCAGGGCTCATCACACTCAGCTCGTTTGCACTGTCCTGTCTGTCATGGCTCATTACACTCTGTTACTCTTGATTGAGGTAAGGTCATGCTATTCCCATTCTATTCTACCCCTTTGACTTACCATCATCTGGCAAATACATGTAAAATATAGATGCAATTATACTTTCACTTGCATTATACATCATTAGTGGGCAAATAGCTTAAGTTTTCACAGGAGTATACACTCAAACCACAAAAATTATGATAAAAACTAGTATGGTGCAAGCTAATCAATGGCCATCAGGTCCTAGTAATCTTAACCCTTATGAAAGCAGCTTTCTTTATTCACATTGTACTAACTGTAAATTAGTTTTCTGTTTCTTCTATGCAGACACCAGCTGGGGAGTTTCAATATGTAAATCAAACTTTATAGGTGTTTGCCACTTCTTGCAGTTACATCTACTGCTGGTGTTGTGGCTCACTGAGAGTGCAGTAGTCATATCACAGATGCTCAGCATCCATCAGCCTAAGTGGAACTATGAACCCTGGGAGGGCCATGCTGTTGTGACAACTGCTCTTACCTCTTGCTTTTGGGGGCTAGTAACAGCTTGGTACCAACATGGATCCTTTCCACCTCACGTCCTCTGTGTCTACAGTGTCTACCGGTGTTCCCCCCCATATCTCTATTACTGGGGTTTTATAGAGAAATGTCAGCACAAGTTGTCAATCCAGTCAGTCCCCAGAGATACCATGGTATACCTTTCTAGCAGTTTTAGGTACTGTTCTCCTGTCACTTGTTGATTGGTGGCCTCTGCAAAGGCTTATCACACACAGTTCTTATTTACATTGTCCTGCTGACCATGTCTCATTACACTCAACTATTCAACTTGTGATCAAGGCAAGGGGGTGATACTCATGTGACATACACGCAACTACACCCATGGTTAGGTGACTGCCACCCCATAGCAGAATTGTAAAACAAGACAGACTACCACCACAGTCAAGTGTCTGTTGTTGTTGCCTGCAAATGGAGGCCTCTACGAGTTGTGCATATTTCCTCATGCTCCCAGCATGAAGGACAAGAAAAGTTACAGTGACAAAAATGCAGTAAAGGAAACACATTGATATTAGCAGGACAGAGAGGCCTAAGGCTAGCGTAACTCCAAGAGAAAATGCACTTAAGAAAAAAAACAGAATGACCCTAGAGCTGATCCTACCTTACAGCAGAGAGATGGGAGCAATTATACATTTGACTGTAAACCATGATGCTTTCACATGCTGCCTCTACAATCCAAATTTCCCCCAGAGTTTATCACAATACTGAACAGTCTCTCTACAAGATCTGCAACTTCACTTTGCTTGGTGTCATAGAATAACCAGGATGCAATTGAGATCAGGTCAGGACAGAAGCAGGTTATTGCTACAACTATATGGGAGAGCAGAGAGCGGCAGTGACAGACTCTGCTGACGTGAACTCTGCCCAAATGGGGCAGTTACAGAGTTTACACACCTTTGGGTTATACGACTCATTCTTCATCAAGATGTATCAGATAAGCAGGACATGGTAAATCACAACAGAGAATGGATTACTTCAGATAAGGAGTGTCTAGACAGCCCATCCTTTCACAAACAATTAATTCCTTCAACAGTCAGTTCATGCTGACTCGGTGAGGCTATCAAGTCATGCTGCAGACATCTCCTACTTGCTGCTTATTTAATGCGCAGCTGAACAGCCATCAAGATAAATTCAGAACTGATTGCATCAGCTTGAACATCATCTGAAAAAGAATCAATGGTACATGAAGAGTAAGAATTTATGCATGGAGAACTGTGGGAAATTTTGGGGGAAAAATTTTTACATGTCATAGCTTTGTTAATCCTTAGGTTCTATGTTTGTAACTTTTGTATTAAGTATATACGGGTTTTTGGTCTTTTTTTCCCTTCTTTTATCTGAAGGTCTGAACTCCATTCTTTTTGCAATCAACATTGATAATAAGGATTTAAATGGGCAGAGTAAATGCACACCCACCGTGTCCGATTTGTTAAAGGAATCGACGCAAAATGTAACCTCATTATTGAAAGAATCCACTCAGCGTGTTAGCAGCCTTCTTAGAGAGATAACTGCATCATCTGCTGCCTTGATTCTAATAAAACCTGATCAAGACACTGACCCACTTTCTGTTCTCTCAAAGAATGTAAATGCTGGCAAGCATTTTTGCAATGTTAGTGTCATTCAGAAACTTATAAAATATTCAAGTGTGTTTAAATAACTTTTTCAATTAAACGCCTACTGCGTGTATCTGCTTATATTCTCCTTATATCATGTAGTATGTGTTACTTGGTCTTTTCCTATAAGGGATATTCATAATGGAGTGCATTCACAGCAGCTGAGCACTGCCGTGCCAGAATCTTCAGAAGTTATTCTTCCCTTTCTCTGAAACATCAGATACAGGCTGCAAGCCCATGATGTGATACTGACCTAGCTAACACACTGCTGTGGTTGCTTACAGTTACTATTAACTGCACAGTTCACCTGGCAGTTTTAACTGGGAAGAACAAAAAGGAAAATGCAGGAAGGTAATAACTTGTTGCAAACCTCTGCCTATGAGGTGTTAGCTATTTTACCTCTACGCTGGGGAAAGGATCAGCACAAGTAAAAAGCTTCAGATGTTTTCAGGTTAGCATGGCTGGAGCAGAAGAGATGGATTTTGGGTAGCACTGGGTTAGCAAAAGCCTGAGAACTTTCACTTGTCAGTCCAAAAAGAAACCTCATGCAACAAATAATCCTTGAGCATTCATTCCAGGTTTTTAGGTGGAGCAATGGCCATTGCTTTCTTCTCAAAGGCCTTGTGAACAACAGAATCGGTTGTGTGGTTTGGGTTTTTTTTCAGCTGCTAAATTGGTTGACTCAGTCATGAGGAATTAAAAGTATATTAGATACTGAATCTCAAGTGTGCAGGATAAATATTGGTTCTAGACAGAGAAGAACAATGCAGGACAGAGGCAAAGACCCAGGAGATGCTTCAGGGGAGCAAAAGGAAGTGGTGCTGCAGAAAAATGCGCAGAGAATCTCTGTGGGAGTTGCAAGGGTGTTAGAAGTGTAGAAAATGAGAGTACCCGACTACAGGGCCCTGCAGGGTATTTTTAAAATCATCATTTGTAGAATTATTAGATGATCATAAATCACAGAGTAATATAGTTTGGAAGAGACCTCTGGAGATCTCTGGTTCAACTCCCACTCAAAGCAGGCCCAAACTGGAGCAGCCATTCAAGGCCTTGTCCAGTTCAGTTCTGAAAATCTACAAGATATTCAAGAATTTTTCAGGGTCCCTGTTCCAGTATTTAACTACATTGTGAAAAACCTTTTCTGAATATCTAACTGAAATGTCTCGTGTTGTGTCCATTGGTTCTCATCCTATCTCTGTGCACCTGCAAGAAGAATCTAGTTCTGCCTTTTATACACCCCACCAAAAGGTAGCTGAATGTCACATTAAGATCCCACCTGAGCCTTCTCTTCTTGAGATAGAACAAACCCAGTTGTCTCAGCATCATGTCTTGTGCTCCAGCCTCCACTTCTTCTGGACTTGCTCCAGTATACTAAAGTCTACCATGTTCTGGGGAGTCCCAAACTAGACCCAGTACTGCAGAAGGGGTTTCGCACATGCTGAACAGAGCGGAAGAATCACATTTCTTGACCTACGCTCTTTTTAAGACGGCCTAGAATATGCTTTCTTTACTGACCCATGTTCACTTGTCACAGGAACTCCAGGTCTCTTTCTGCAAAGTTGCTTTCTAGCCAATCAGACCCAAGACTCTTCTGTTCCATGAGGTTATGCCACATCAGGGTCAGGACTTCGCTCTAAACTTCATTGAACTTGGTGTTTCTTTTGATACATTTCTTGGCCTGTCAAGGTCACTCTCAATAGTAGCCTTGCCCTCTAGTATATCGATTGCTCCTTCCAAATTGGTATCGTCCACAACCTAGCTGAGAGTGAACTCTGTCCCATCATCCAGGTTGTTAATAAAGATAGTATTCATCCCCAAAGGATTCCACTAATAACCATCTGCCAGATGGACTTTGCATTATTGGTCATCATCTTTTGAACTTGGAGGTCCACCACTTTATAATTCACCTCTCCATTCCGCAGCTCACCAGTATTTTATGTGCAGCCTAGCTCTGGGGTAGCAATTTTTATCTCCCCCCCCCCCAGCAAAACATTGTTCTTCAGGGCCATGGAGAGAATATCAAATGCAGGCATTCTCTGATGAAAGCAGATGACTTCCAGCTGGTCTTTCTTCACACATCAGCATGGCAGACTCCCAGGGGTCCCAGCAATCCTAAGCACCACCAAAATTGTTGGGAGTGGCCCAGGACTGCAGCCACCATCTTCACCCAGGACATGGTGTTACAGAGCTGTCTGGGTTTGGTAAAGTGAAGGGGAAACCCTACAGTTTCTGATGCTTCTCTGTAGATGTGAACATGCAGAGGACCTCCACAAGAGCAGCAGTTCTAGCATTTGGGGGAAGAAGCAAGGGACGTGGCTGTGGAACCCATTCCCACACAGGCCTTTGCTCCTGTGCTGGACAAGAGAGGGGACACAGGCAAATGATTATTCCCAGAGATGCCAGAAAAATGCACAACTGACCAAGGGAAAAAGGTCCCAGGTCCCTTATGGGCACTGCAGAGAAACCCTGGGGGAATATGCATGCTCAGGTCCCAATTTCCTCCATGACTGGTGAGACTTTAACACATCAGGATACCAGAGGCTGTAGAAGGAAGACAGGTGACCCCCCAGACTGTGTCCTAGCAAAATCATGCTGTTAATCCCATCTCCTAGCCACAGAAACTGAGCTCTGAAATGTAGAAGGTCTCTTCTACAGGACAAGGCTCCTTCAGGAGGCACTGGAGGCATGATCAGAGGATGGGGCACCTGTAAACATCCCAGCTCAGCCCTACCACTTACAGACATGGACTTCAAAGGGGAAACAGTCTGCACAAGTTGAAACCAAAGAAGGGAATGTGTACACACTTCCCCTGCCCAACCCCTGGATGTGTGCATTCCCTACCACATAAACACAAGTGTTGTTTCTTGGGAGTACTTCTATCCCTATCCCAAGGACAGATAAGGAGAAGACATTCACGGGGACCAAGCACACGAGTTAGAAGGGATAAGGTCTCCAAAGATTCAGGCTACAGGATTGATGCCACGATATAGTTCAAGTGACACACAAACATCACTCCTGTCAGAGGGCAGGGGATAGGAAAATGCCCCACCCTCATTTCAGAGCCTGTTCAGGAGTATCAGCTGTCCACATCGAGAGCTTCCCTGGTTTGGCAGTGACAGGAAGGCTGGAATGATTTAAACAGAAGGAAGATTTGGGTAGAAAAGCTCTGCTTCTGGTCTCTTGAAAAGTCTTTTTTTTTCCCCCAAAAAAAACTAAAAGAAGCAGAGTCATTTTGCTCTCATTTCAGGCTCACCGTCATGAGTGTTTTTAATCAAAAGCAAGGAAAACAACCGTTTGCCTTTCCCCAGCTCTGAGAAGGGGGCCACAAAAGTCAGGCTTCCACCACCCTCCTGGGAGAATTTGGACAGTCTTCCTGTAGAATAGTCAGCAAACACACAGATACACACTCGCACCCCGAGCCTCTCCCCTCCCACTCAGCGGAGGCCACCTCAGGCCAGAGCATCTCCCAACAGGGCCCACTGCTGCCAGCAGTGTCAGTTTTCCCCAAACGGGCCCTTTCCGGGCAGGCCGACCCCACAGCAGCCAGGGGTGACGGGCAGGGGCGGGCAGGCAGCTCGCTGCGGCCTCCCGGGCCGGGCCCTGCCGCCTGCAGCCAGCACTGCCCCGGCAATGCCGGGGGACTGGCCACACCGTCCCCACGGGGGACCGCGAAACTCTGCCCGCGGGCAGGGCAGGGCCGGGCCGGGGCCGCACCCCCCCTCCCCCAGCCAGCGCTGCCCCAACCCCACCCACGCCACCCCCGCGACGCGCCCCGCCGCACTGCAACAGCGCTCCCCGAAGCCCGGGATCGGGACCCCGCAAGCCTCTGCAGGGCGAGCACCGCCCCCGGGTAGCGAGACCCGGCGCCGCGGCCTCGGCCACTCACGACCCGCGGGGGCCCCAGGCTGGGGCGCGGCGGGGGGACGCGGCCACCCCGCCCGGCTGCTAGCGGCTTCTGCGGGGCGGCGGCGCGGCCCCAGGGAGCCGCTGTCTAATCCGCCTAGCAACAGCCACAGCTTGGCTCTCATTGGCTCTTGGAAGGAGCCGCTCTCTAATCTACCTAGCAACAGCTAGCTACTTGGCTCTCATTGGCTCTTGGAAAGCTTCGGGGGTGCGGACTCAATAAAGCCTTCAGCGCATGCGCTAGCTGAGAAGCCGGCCCGCCTCTCCCCCTCCGCGATACGTATGGCAGCGCATGCGTACAGCGGCCCCCAGTTCCGCCCTTTCGCAGGCAAGAGAACCGCGCCTGCGCAGCATTCACTGACCTGGCGGCGAGTTAGGCGTGCGCCTGCGCTGCCCCACAGTGCCCCGGAAGTGCTTGCTCGGGCTACTTCTGGCCACCTCAGCCTGGCCGGCGGGACCATGTCGGGCGTGGCGGGCTCCGGCGCGGGGGCCGCGGGCTCGGTGGGCTCGGTGGTGCGGCGCTTCCTGGCGGAGTACGGCAGCGGCACGCCGAGCCGCCTCAAGGTACTGGACGCCTACCTTCTCTACGTGCTGCTCACCGGGGCGCTCCAGTTCGGCTACTGCCTTGGCGTCGGCACCTTCCCCTTCAACTCCTTCCTCAGTGGCTTCATCTCCGCCGTCGGCAGCTTCATCCTCGGCGGTCAGTGCCCCGCCATGCCCTCCCCGGCCTCGCGCGGTTCTCCTTGGAATCCCCTTCGCAACCGCACGCTCTCCGTAGCAAGGCTTGAGCCTCCCCCAGTGACCGCGGACCCCCCCGCAATGCCCGGAGGCCCCCGGCCATCAGAGAGTTGCCATAGAAATACCCAGATGTCTTGTAGTAACCAGAGGATTCCCGTAGCAGCCACAGGCGTTCCCCAACAGCCCAAGGGAGTCACCCCCCAGCAGCCCTCAAACCTACCCCGGCAGGCAGGGAGTCCCCATGGCAACCTCCATCACCTTCCCCCCCTTCCCCCATAACACCCAGTTCTGGTCCCAGAAACCAGCAGGCTCCTGCCACAGCCAGCCCAGCCTGCCCTGCAGCAGGATGCTCCACAGTGACTGTGAACCTGCGGGGGTCCTGCCTGTATGCACTACAGAGCCCAGCTCCTTATCAGCCCCTGGGTGTCCTTGCTTCTGCCTGGCAGTCAAGGAGCCCTCCCTTTTACCATTTTGTATTGGTGTCCTTCTTTAGCAACCATCCCGTGGTGAAACCCAAACTCTAGCCATGACTGCTTCAGGGTGTTGCTCTCCTATAGTACGCCCAAAAACCACCTTAGAATTGTAGAATCATTCAGATTGGAAAAGACCTTTAAGATCATCTGTGCAGCCAACACACCCAACAGAGAACATAAAAATATCCCCATTTCTATGCGAGTCCCATCCTGTTATAAGCCTGTTCCCCTCAGGACTTGCTTGGCCACCCCTGATAGTGTAGGGCTATGGGAGAGCTGATTGCATAAAAGCCCTGTGCAAATCCTCTGCCAGTGTCCTGCTCATCTTATAATAAAGGCAGAGTTACCTTTTCTTGTGGTACCCTGGTGGAACAGTGACCCATACTGGGGTGGGCTGCCCCAGGAAGACTGTGCTTCCCACCACGAATTCCTTTTGTGATCCCTAATCTCTCATTCTTTCTCTACCATGCAGTTTGCCTCCGCATCCAGATCAACCCCCAGAACAAGGGCGAGTTCCAAGGCATTTCACCAGAGCGGGCATTTGCCGATTTCCTCTTTGCCAACACCATCCTCCATCTTGTCGTCATCAATTTTGTTGGCTGAGCTCTAGAAAAGACTGTGAGGTACTGATTCATGGTGTCACAAAAGAGGCAACAGCAGCTCACATGACTTCAGTACTTTTGTAGAGTTGGGAGAGAACTAGACAGATAGTGAATCCAGGAGTCTGAGCTCCCAGCTTCCTGTTGGCTAAGTATAGTTAAGCTGTTGTCCTCTAGGTTGATACAGGATTAGGATTTACAGCTTTCTGATTTTGTGCATGTATTTTTTGGCTTTTATCATTTAAAAGGCAGATTAACTAGGAGTGTTACAGAAACCTATGCACATTTCTGTCTTATAAGAGAAATATGCCATTTTGCTAGAGGGGCTTTAGGAGCTGGAACTTCTGGGCTCTATTTGGAAGCCATGGTATGGCTGGTGTCCAAGCCTCGAGTTTCTCAGCAGATGAGAGGAGGGAGTTTGGGACAGGGAGAGTTTGGTGCTGGAAACAACATGCCCTGTTGTTACTGTTGCAAGGGGCCACAAGATCATTGGAGCTTGTGGGGTATTTCCTCTTCCTTTGCAGAAACTTCACTCATGTTGCCTTGCTCTCTTTCCAGGTCTTGAATTGCTCTTGAGCTGTTATTGCAAAGCCTGGCATTGGGAAGTGCTGTTCCCCAGCAGACCTACTTTCTTGGTGCAGGAACAGGATGCAGGGCTCAAGATTTTTCCCCACAGACTGTCCTATGGAGGGGTCTGCTGCCTCATTACAGTTACTGTAATCCTTTCCATCAATAAAACCCTTTATAATACTGCAGTCTTTTCTCTATTGGTGACAAATACAGAGGTTCTTCTGACACCCAAGTTCCCTCTCAGGCATGACTCCCTGTTTTTATCCCCCTCCCTCCCTTTCTACCCAGCAGGCTTTCTTCTGTGCCCCAGTTTCAGAAGGAAGCAGGAAACAAGTTGTCATGGAAACTCAATTGTCATCCACCCTTTTCATCTCCCTGTTTTCTGCCCCTTTATCTTATGGAAAGTATATTGCCAATGTGCCCCCAGGCTTCAAAGCTGTGGAAAATTTGGGTCAGGCTGTGGTTAGTGGTCATGAACGGAAGGAAGTGGAGGGTGTCCTCCAGCACATCCCCAGGTGTACTCATCTTCCCACAGGCCCTCCCGTATCTCTCAAAGGCATGTGGGGCACAGCTGGATGTCCCAGCTGGGCTTACAGGCTCACTGAGGCCTGGTAGTGATACAGCCACCCTACCACAGCGTTAGCT
Organism: Phoebastria nigripes; assembly: GCA_035582835.1. Classification (NCBI taxonomy): domain Eukaryota; kingdom Metazoa; phylum Chordata; class Aves; order Procellariiformes; family Diomedeidae; genus Phoebastria; species Phoebastria nigripes. The sequence goes on from JAYKAV010000623.1 coordinate 43,779, forward strand.
TTTCTTCAGTCTGATGTGCTGATAAACCTGAGGATGTTGGAAGGGGCTGCCAAGTTGTGTCAGTGCTTCAGACAGAGCTGCACTTGAGCTGTTCTGGGACCATGGAGAAGCTCACCCCTCAGACTTAACCTCGTTGAAAATCCCCCTCTAAAGCATTGTGAAATGCTTAAACTCAATGGCTTTGGTCCTTGGCCATTGCCTCCTCAAGCCCAAGCTAGCTCCTGCATTGAGATCAAATGCTTCTTTGTCCTGATGGAAAATGAGAGCCCTGTGGTGATCAGATCATGGGCACAGGACAAGATATTAACCCCAGYTAGCCCCTCCACACTTTTGGCTGCAGAATTTACCTGGGTTACCTTCATGCATGAGGCTCCATCCTTGTACTGATCCTGTTTCACGCTTGTCTGGTTTGCTCTGCAGCTGAAACACTGGATAGCTAAAATGTGCGTTGAGGCTATGTGACAAAGAAATGCTTGTCTGCTGGCACTTGGGAGATAAAACATGGGGTCTGATAGCTTCAACCTCTCAGCATTGCATTATGGCTCCTGTTTACCATCTTTTTCCTTTCAGTATTTCCAGCTGTGCTGCAGCCATTAAACCCATAGAAGTGTGAAACCTGGGGGTCCTAAGTCTCTTGCCTAACGTAGGCTCTGAAGAGCGAGGTATGAGGGAGCAGGGTCTTTATTGTCTCAAAGGATGCTGTCTGGGTCTGTGGTAGGAACAGAGAATTCATGCCAGCTCTGACACCACCACCTCCCTCCAGCTCCAGGCATTAAGCTGGGTTTGTTTACAATGGTAACAGCTTTGTACTGCTGGGGAGCAGGCAGGGGACTCGACAGCATGTAGGGGTTGTAAATGAGCCACCGAGCTCTTCTTTCCTATAAGAAGGGCCCTCTCTGAGCCAGGCCCGTGGCAGACAGAGCCAGCATGTTCTCAGGAGGAGGAACAGCTCAGGGTCTCCCCTTTGCCACTGGAGCTGCTGCTGTTTGCAAGCTGCGAGTGCCTCCCTGTGGGTCTGTGTGACTCCGTCTCCCCACGGTTTGGCTTTAGAGAGAGCTTCAGGCTGGGACCCTCCTGTGGCCACTTCTAAGAACTGCACAGGAGCCTGTGGAAAAGGAAGAACCGTGGGTTTTCTGTGGGGTTTCTTTTCCTGATTTTTACCAGCTTGCAATGCCTCTAGCTGCCATAAACTCAGCACTAGAATTCAGGTCCTATTAGAGCTACTCCCACATCTGAATAAGCTTCAACAAGTCTGTAGATATCTTCAAGCTCTGCTCCTCATAAAGACCGTTCTTGGGTCCCTGTTCACACTGTAGAAGAGAGCAAGAAAAGAGGTTGTTTAGTGTACAGGGCCATGTTTAATGAGAGGTGACAAATGTCGGGCAGGGTGTTTTCTCCAACAAAACCCCAGAAAGATGCAAATTCACCTCCTACCCATAGGTAGGTATTAGGGGGCAGGAGCTGGCATAAGGGAGAGGGTGCTAGAGATGGACCATGGCAGCATCTCTTTCCCTGCCAATGTGAGAGGACTCTCTGGCCTGCCCCATCTTCCTCCCTTCTCTTTTGGGTCAGGAGAAGTGAAAGGATTTTTCTGCACGGATTCACTGCCTGTATAACAGGGTGCAGAGGCCTATCAGCAAATTCAGAAATCTTACACACTTCTAAGATCTCTCCCTGCCACTCTTTATAATGTATTTTCTCCCCTCTTYTCCCCTACCTATGCTATACATAGCTCAATCTTTCCTGCTGTACCCAAAACAACTCCCCCCAGACCCAAGAGCAGGCTGCAGTGAGAGGGCAGGAAGGGAGGGTGCCTTAACCTCATTCGACTTTGGCTTGTGGTCTAACGTCCGCTGTTCTTTTCCACACGCTTCTCCTCCTCCCTGCCACGTGCCACACCAGTCCTGCTCCCCCCACCCCCTGTTTTGCACTCCACTTTCCAGAGGAAGCGGTTTCTGCGGTAGGGCGTAGAGGAGCATCTAAACATGACCCAGATCTCGATTGTGGCGTCATGGAACTGGTGGTGCATCCTCTTCCTGCCCCACCTGGGCCATGAGACCGCTTCCACGTCCTGTCATACTGTGTTATTTCCTGCCTTTGGTTTGCACTGCGGTTTTTCTTTCTCGAAATAAACAAGAAAGCACAAAGTGGTGATGGGGGGGGCACATTGTGGTGGTGGGAGATTGAAAGCCTAATATCTGAAAGTATCTTTGAACTAGACCTACAAATTCAGTGTTTTGCAGATCACATGCTAAGAGTCACTTTAGTCAAAACATTTAACTTTATCTGTACACTCATCGCCTCACTCAGCAAATCTTACCACTAGGGTCGTTTAACCCAGAAGAGAAAATGCTGAGATGTGGAAACAGAGGCAGCACACTGTCCTTCCTCCTTGACCATACAGCTAGGAGTGGGTATGAAGTGCAGCACAAAAAATTTAAGATGGATATTAATTTTAAAAAGTGATGCTAAAGGTAAATGACCATGGAAACTTTTCTTCCACGTCCCTGAAGGTTTCTGGAATGAGGTTAATCAGTTGGAAATCTGTGAAATGCAATGACTTGCTTTGTAATTCAAATATGGTTTAGGCAACTTCATCAAGTTGTTTCCCTGTGACGTGGCAGACCTCATCATGAGCGAAATGTAACCTTCAAGAGCTGCCTGGAATCTAGCATTTAAAGAGCCATGGGGTTTCTACAGCTGGAAAGAAATGAGAGTGACTGTTGTGTCAAGGGAGAGACAAGAGAATGAGTCCCTGAACATCTGTACTATAAAATAATCAGGGTAATAGACCCGGAAAGTTTGAAGTTGTTCTTTGGCAGGAGGGGTCAGTAACTCTCTGTCATCCTGTGACAGGCCATCTGCTAAATGGTCAGGTGGCAGCACCATGGCAGGACACCAGGGAGACTTTGTTGTGTTGCTGCTCAGCACTGTGGAGTCAGATCCTGTGGCAGGGATGCTGGCACGGTCTTCACATGGGGACTCTCTCCCACATGAAGCACCAGGGCTTTTGGCTAAAAGCATTTGAAGCACGAGCCTTTCCAAAATCAGAGTTCCTTGCAATGGCTGTGAATCCAGCTGGGTGAGAAATATCCCATGAGGGGGAATCACCCCCACCAGTCTGGCAAGGCTTTCCCTGCCACTCAGTTTGGGCACTGGTGTGAGGTACAAGCAAGGTTCAAGCTCTGCAGGGAGGGTGTGTTTCTTTCAGAGCACCCTTCTCATTTCTCCCTCCAGAGGAATCTCTGGTGCTTCAGAAGAAGACGGAGAAATCGATGTCACAAAAGGAGAAAATTTCCTTTCCAGTCTTGGCAGTGACAGACTGAACCTGGAGACACAGGCTGGTCGGTTGGTGTCATTAATGCAAAGCAGGAACCTTGTTCTCCAGTGACACTTGGGAGTGGGGGACAGTTAGAGGGAGGACACTTCAGGCTCCTGTGTTCCCCATAGCAGTAGACATCTGCCTTCAAGAACCTAGACCACTTACTAGTCCTCTCGCTGTGGGCAAGCCATATTTTACAATTGTGTTCATACAGCATAGAGTGTACTCTTGGAGGAGACGTGCTCTCCTCTGTTCCCCGCCCTCTGAGCCAGCCACACTGTTCTCACGCAGACATGGCAAGGATGTCCTGGAAATGGACTTTGTAGCTATTCCCTGCTCCGCAGTGGATCCAGCCAGTTATTGCAAACAGTGCCTGGTGGCCAAGTCAGGCTGAAGAGGAGAGTCCGGATGCCCCTTCCCTCCTTCACCCCAAAGGCCAGGCTCATTCCTAAAGCCTATCTGAAGGGTAAAACAGGTTCCTCAAACTACAGATACAAAAGACAAACAAGTTTCTTATTTTTGAAAGAATTGTTTAATAGCAGCCAAAGGCCTAAAGAAATGCCAAGACATCGGTGTGGTTGCCAGTACAATTCAAGAATTAGCAACGTGCGAATTTCACATGCATGCGCTGTTTCCAAGGAGTGCACACATGGACAGGTAAATATTTCAGTATAGTTTTATGCAATGATTATAAAAAGAAATTGGGAAATCTAAGGTTGCTAGAACTTAGCAAAAAGAACAAAGGTAGTTTGTATTTTTACTAAATGCAAAGTCAAATCTTAAGTTGGTTTAAGTTCAGAAAATGCTAAGGCCAGATAGATTTCAAAAAATACTAAAAAATATTCTTTTGTTCTGTGATAGTGAAGTGAGAATTTCACTGAATTCAGGACTTCTGGGAGACCTAGCAGCAAATGTTTTAGGGGGGAAAAAAAGATACCTTACTCTGATACAGCAAAAGATAGCAGGACATGGTGCATAGCACCCTGAGTAACTCTCCCTTTGCTTTTCAGAGTGTTTCATTTGCAACTGAAATGGTATCTGTGGGGGTGCACTCTAAGACGTGCATACCTGACAGCTACCAAAATATGAAAAATTCACATTCAAGTGATATTTAGCTTGCAGTTTTCAACAAACAACACTGCCCCAAGCAGAAATTGTGTGTCATTTTAACACAAGTAATAGTAATGTTTGGCAATTTATAGTTATAGCAAACTATGCGTCATGCAAAAAGAGGCATTGTCATGCTAAATGAATCAGGCATCTGGGGGAGCAGAATGCTGAAAATTTTAAGCTTATTTTTGAGTAGCTTTATAACAATGCAAATAAAGCAATTTAGTCTATAATGGCTGGCGTGATATACAGAAACAGCAAGTGATATCAATTGCAACAGGAATGCCTGTGTTCCCTCTTGCACACGATGCTCTGGTAAAGATTCCTCAGCAGATTTTTTTGGTACTTCAGGACTGCATCATCTGGTTACTTTCATTCCTGTAACAAAAAGAAAGGTATGTTAAATCATTATTTGGGATACAGTCACAGCTACACAATTGTAGACCTGAAGTGTCTAGGCAACAGAAAGAGGAGAAAGAGACACTGGGCCAAAACTAATATATTAGGTCTGAGGTCTTAAAGTCAATAAGCATCAAACTTTCCCAGCTGGAGACTGGTTGGGGGATGAATCTGATGTATGAATGCAGACAAGGGAAGGGATGGATGTAGAAATAGAAGGGAGGGATGTCTAGAAAGAAGAAAAAAGTTAAATTTGCATATGGATAAATAAATAGACTTGAGGGGTGGGCGAAAACAATGATATAGCCAAAGGAGTGGAGGGATTTTACTGTTGGTAGACAGAAGGTGTATATATGGATAGACTGCATAAACAGTTATTACAGAGAGAAGGAACATTCATAGCTAATGAACTGATGCAGATGTTTTCTGTCAGAGGCCTTACCACCCCCCATGCATACTCACTTTTTTTTCCACATAAGCATCGTCATCAGCACATTAAAAATTATTCCTTTCATTAAAATTATTTTCAGGCCCAGTTGTGATAAAGACAGCATGTTCAGTTTTTCATCTGTAAAAGTAACAGAGAATGAAAGTCACAAGAGCACTGAGACATCCTTGCTTCCAGACAGACTTAAAAGCACTTCTTAATGAAGCTGTTCCGCTTTGTGTGATTAAGTCAGCTAGTAGGATAGCTAACGAGACAGTGAGCAGGACTGTCTCACTGAGAGACTTTCATGTCTTCCAGTTGGTGTTTCAAGGGCCGGGTTTTCATCCAATAACCACTTAATTATCCAATGCAAGTCTGCCAGCCATCTAGCTGTTTTTAAATACAGTGTATTATGAACCCAGGATGCTGGAGTTGTCCCTCCTTCCTCTCCCTAAAATTTTTTAAGATGGGCAGGGGGAAAACAAGTTAAATTTTATTCAAAGAACACAAAGTCTATTTGGATTTTCTATTAATCTTAAGTTACAAAGCCATTTTCATTTGAAAATACATTGGTCTATATTGGGGAAGAAGGGAGCTGTCATCAAAAAGTCATTTTATGTTTATCTTTGAAAACCTCTCTCTGAAATGACTGATCAAATCAGCCAAGTTTACTGATGAGTATTTTTCTGAAGACGTGTTTTGGAAACATTTGGCTACGTGGTTTCTTTTCAGCAAGGCTGCATGTTTGCAAAAGTACAACTATTCTGCAAACAGGGCAAGTGCAGAGGCAGGCTCAGCTCCTTTGAACTAGCAGGAACAGCAATTGCATGAGCTCCAGCACTGGCTAGTATACTTCCACAGCCATGAGCTGAAGCAAAGCTTGCTCAGATGCACCGTATCTTTAGTGCAATCCTACTTCTGAGCACACACTGCAGAAACCACCTGCTTATCTTTTGGTTCATTAGGTGTTTGTGCACCCAAAAATAAAAACAACTCTTTTGAAGTCTGAAATGCAGACAGACATCCAGTAAGGCTGACTCATATCAGTACCTTAAATCGTTATGTGATGTGGAGTAGTTGTTTGGCTAGTCCTATCAAGAGCATGTAGGCGCTGGCTACACTGGTCACTTAAAATTACCAGCTCAGATCTGGAAGACTACATTAACCCAATGACTTCCAACCTTAATGTTTAAAGCCTGTGGGGCCCTTTTGGAAATTTCCAGTCTGAGCTTTTTGCTCCAACAGGAATTCTGCAAACAGGGAACATTATCAAAAACTTGGGAAGACATTTCCTTTAATCAGGACAAGCTCTACTCCTAAAATGCTGTGTACATACCTGTTCTGAAGTGTAGAGACACCCCTGTAACACAGACAGTGCTGGCACCTGCAGATAGTAACAATAAAATTAATTAATAACAGAAATGTACTTCTTCAGAAGTTCATAAAGATATCTCTACTTAGAAGAGCTGGATTAGAGTTTCTGGCTAGTAAACCCTCCCATAAACACTCATTTCTGCTGTTTTCAGGGCAAGCATAAAATATGATCTAATTAAACTTTAGTGTCCCATCGGAAAAAGGAATTTCAAGCTTTATATCCCCCACAGTGTGATTTTAAGATCTCTCTGCTGTGACTGTACCAGTCTACTGACGCTTAATCTTGTTTCCACCAAGGAGGAAGGCAAAAGAAAACAGAGGCAACAAGGCAACATTCCTCTGGAGTGTGGGAGCATAATCCAGCATTGCTTGCAGGGTTGGGAGATGTGAACAAGTCCTGCTCATGCTAATAGCACAGAGACCAGAGTACCTCTAGCCCCGTACATACATCCAACAATGCCATTACCACTTTCAGGATCTTCGCCCTCCAGTTCTCCAAAGCCCTCGTGATTTGCAGCACACTGCATTTCATCTTTCTTGGCCCAGTAGGTTGACAGGTAGCTCGCTTCCTGTTTGTTCTCAGATGTTGCCACTTCCACAACAGTATTTGTTTGCTTATCAGCCCAGTCAAGAGTAAGCTTTTCAGGGGAGTAATCTGTGATAAGGCACATTTCCAAATCCTCATCATCTTTAGAGATCAGCCTGTAGACTGAAGGAGATGGAGTAACATCTGAAAATGGAGAAGCGAAGAGACATTAGATGAGAGTACACAGTCATAGTTCCTTCAATCTTAACATACGGACACTTAGGTATGGAGGTTTTTCCATTATTCTAGTGGGAAGTTGCCTGATCATAGGGATCTTGTGCTAGGACACCTTTAGAGAACCAAGGCATCCACAGCAGATGATGCAGGAGCTGCATGAGACTTATGTTGACTTATATTGTGTGGCAGACGCAGGGAGTGGTCAGGCAGGATCCCTAGAGCATCTCAAATGATACTCATGTGGGCATCTACACCCTAGATGCCCATATCTAACCTAGTCGTTCCTCTCTGTAACAACTCATTCAACTCTACTCTGCAGCCTGGGCTTCCTTTTGGATCTTGGCCTCCATGCATTCAGGAATGTGTATAACAGGGAGAGCGCGCTCTCTTCTTGCCTCACTGCACTTCTACTGCATTGAGATGTAATGTGTCTGGAGAGAACTGAGCAGCACAGGGGCATTCTGCCTTTTCTGCAACTGTGTAGTCAAATCCACCACTGACAATTCAAAATCCCAGTTCCTCCACCTGTCCTGAGGGACAGTGGATAAACTATCAAGTCTTAAGGGTGTCCACATTTACCACCAGTCTAGCTAATTGTGTTCCTATAGGAGAAAGCTAGGAAAGCCACTGCAAAGTAGGAACACATGGTGGCATTTAGGGAAAGAAAGATGAAACAAAACAACTGTTTCATTACGTTCCACCACCTGACAGTGCAGTGCAAGATTTTTTTACTAAATTTTACCCTGCAGAAGASGGGTTTGGGGAACTAAAGGCTGCAGATATGAGACACCTGGGGTTTATTTCTGTTTTCTTGCTTCAAATTCTGCTATCAAGTCAGTTAGGCTAGGATTTTCCACACATATCAAAACACTACCTGTGGTTAAACTCTTTTTTGCACATTTAGGTTTGTAAACTTGTACTCTAAGCATACATTTAATCTTGTCCAGCTCTTGAAGTCTGATTCTTTGAAAAGGTGCTTTCCTAAATCTTTGTTCATGCGTAATAGTAAAATGTTATGAGCATTGCAGTACTCTAATGATGAACAGATGAAATATCATTAAAGACATACTGTAGCCAAGATGCAGATTTGGGGCTCTCAGCAACCCTCTGGATGCATTTTCCATTGGACTTCACAATTACAGGTTTGAACCAGAGCTTCAGTTCACATTTATACACTGACAAAGTGTTATCGTGTAGGGTTGAGAGTTTAGATTAATATTTGTTTCATCCCTGTTCGCACACCACACTGATAAATACTGTAGAAGTACTAAAAACAGCTTAGCTTCCAGATGAAGAGGTTTTAATTTCTTCTCATGGGGGAAGTTTGGACTGAATCTTGGCTTTTAGAAACTGTCTCAAAATCTTATGCAAGTGCAGACCCTAGTCCTATCACTGAGATAAATGCTTTTCATCTGTTCAATTGCCAGTTGTCAGCACCTTAGAGAAATAGCCATACTTCTTTATTAGTATGATTTCAGAAAAAACCTAATCCACAAAGCCTAATGATTCATTCTCTGGCCCTTCTCCTGAATTGCAGTTCACCTACCCCAGCTTTGCCTTGGCTTTGAAAAACCTGATAAGACTGTCTCTTTCCCAGCTACGCAGAATACAGTCTAATGTATGTTCTGACTCCCTTAGCCCCACTCTCCACATCCCATACTCCCAGTTATTGTTTTGGAAATAGATTTCAGCGATCGTTTGTTAGGGAGAGGAAGACAGGAGCAGTTAAAAAGCTTGATGGTAGATCCCTGTATAAAATACAGATGAACCATGGTACATCATTGTCATGGAGCACATGGATATGAAAGAGAAGAGGAGGAATGGATTGAGCTGTTCTGCTTCTCTCTCATGAGTACTATGCTTTCTGAAGAGCTACATATCCACCTCTCCAAATTAGGGTGGTTTTCTCCCTTTCAATCTGTGCAATGCTTTTATCTTGAGCAGGTAAAAAAATAAGGTCTGTCTTTTGCAGGCAGCTTCAGCAGCACCTGTTTTGCAAAACACTCATTTCTCATTCTTGCTCAGAGTGGCTGCTGGCTTTGTTCTGGTACTAGAGCCTTTTTCTGATAAGTTCCTTTGCATATTTGCACACTGTTATGAAAGTTTGCAGATAGCAGTCTTGGTAAATATCAGCTATTATAACCGCAGCACTGTGACTTATGTTTCCTGTTATTCTGTCTTAATGAGTTGGCGGATGTGTTGGAAATGCTCTATTGATATTTATGACCTGTATTTGCAGGAAAGATTGAGAAGTAAATCATGAAACTCTGAGCTGTCCACCCTGCCTAATTTCATCTTTACTGAAGGATATCTTGCAGGTGGAGGAACAGGAGCTGTTGGAATGCTATTCCTGACCAGTCTACAGAGAAAGCCAACTCCAGAGGCTGATTTCAGGGAGAGAGCAGTAGAAGCCTGTTCCAACATCAGACTGAGACCCATGCCTTTTTTTCCAAACAAGCTGCAGTAGAAATCCTGAACTGGTTTAACCACAGCTTGTATTATACAGAGATTTATCTCATTCTCCATTCCCTCCAAAGCAAACTCTCTGAATCTCTGGTCAGACTGTAGTTGGTGTGATAGAGGTCTTTGATGCTCTTACCATTCCTCAGCCTGAGAGATGATATTCCACGGCTAGAGTCAACCTGGAGCTATCGCCCGACTCAGAGGAAATATATACCCCATCACACACTCATACAGGATAATCTTGACCCCAGAGGAGCAACTCCAGTGACTTAACAAGCACTTTAGTGATGTTTGCTGGCTGTCCTCCAATGGAGGTTCCAAAAGGTCTACCAGAAGTCCTTTGTGAAATCTGCCAGCCCTGGATGCTAGGACGTCTACAGCAAGACTAGATGTTCACGTTTAGTACCTGAACCCTTCTCTAGACTTCCAGTGCTTGTGTCTGGAGGCAATCAGATAAAAGAAGCCAGGTCCTAGTCCAGCATCAGCCAAGTCATCCAAAGTACGAAGACTGTGCAGGGATTCAGTATTTGCAAATGTGAATACACTACTTCACTCACAGGGTTCAGGCATAATTCTGGTCTCCATCCCAAAAATGTGTTTGTCGTTGCCTCTGTAATTACACTTGGGGAAGTCAAACTACCAAAACCATCCAAGATCTTTCTCACAAACCTTTCAAGGGAAAGATTTCTAGCTGAACCAAAACTAAAGCTGAATTAATAGAGGAAAATACCCAGTATGTGAGGAGAAATCAAGTGTTCAATGGACTAAGTAGTTCTCCAGTACCAAAACAGGATAAATCCTGGGCTTATAGCATGTGTTCACATTAAGGAAAAGTTGAGATGAAGTTTTCTTAAATTTCATATTGGGAAGCAATACCCTATTTGTGTTCATGTATAGATTTATTCATGAATCATCTAAACTGCGGGAGAGATTTACTATGATCTCCTCTGCTGCTCCTTTCAGCAATGTTAAGGAAAGATTTTTGGAGGTCAGAAGGAGCAACTCTGCTTATCTAATCCACTCTTTAAAGCTCACAGGTGAATGAGATGGCTTAACCCATCTGTGTAACAATTGTCTGGAAACAAAAAGACTTGAAGTGGCTGCTCATGAACCTCCTGAGAACCTCTGTCATTTTTACAAAATACTTTTGCATGCTTTTTCTTCCAAAATCAGAGTGGGTTTTAATTGCCAGAACAAGTTTTCAATTTTATATGCCAGAGATTTAGTTTCTAGAAAAAAATTCATAGAATCATAGAATGGCTTGTGTTGGAAGGGAGCTTTAAAGGTCATCTAGTCCAACCCTCAATTCAAATAATTTCAACTCAAAAAAAAGAAACTTTCTGAATTAGAGATTAACTATTCATGTAGCGCATGTAGCGCAAAAAAATTGCATTTGTTTAATGAGTAAGAAAAAAAACATTCAGAAGAATGAACCTAAAATCCCTTTCTAAAAACAGGTGGAAGATCATTTTTATGTTGGTATCAAAAAGTCAGAAGAACTTTTGATCTTACACTTGTGGAATTGCCTCAGATGTAGATGTCTGTTTCACACCAAAATGATATCCTTTCCTGATCAATCTATTTAATGGATACATTTAATCAGATAACTTATTTGGGATCATAGCCTTGTGCCATTTCCAAAAATCACTCTCCTAGCTCCAGTATCCCGCACAACCCAGTTTGAATCATTACAAATACTATAGTCTAACTCACCGGGGAAATTTCTTCACAATGCAGTGTGAAACTAAGACTTAAACATGAACCCAGAGGCATCTCTGAAATTTTTTTCCCCTCAGTGTAAGGCAAAACACTATTACTGTCTGACAGGACTCAGAAGTTAATGTTAATGATACGCCAACATCATTAACCTAAGACATTGACGATGCTGTCTCATTTCCCACTATTCCCAGTCTCTCTCCCTGCTCCATCTTCACAAGCACCCTGTTGAGAAATAATTCTGGGTTCGTTTTCTTTCAGCCTTCACTCCTCCCTTCACTCTTCACCTAGAGCTTATGTTCATTCTCCATAAAGGTAGACCTGTTCAGAAACACTAACCAGTGGACACTGCTCCCGCTTTCATACCTTCATAGCCTGTCCTTCTCCAAATCTTACCCACCTGGGTTGACTTTAAATCTAGTCCCTCTTCCAAACACGAATTTACTCTATCTTTCAGTTTCCCACTCAACGAGAAGCCTTTGTAATAAATTCCTGCCTACCAGCTGCATATTCCAATGGCTCCTCATCCAAAATATGTGGGAAAGCTGTCTACCAGAGGATGACACACAAAGATATTTGAAATTTCATTCCATCTTTTCAGGTTTCTAAAGCATTTTAAAATATAACTGAGGAAAGGAAAGAGAGTTACCATACATCACAACAAGTTTGGTTCCCCTTCCAAATATGTTTTTTCTAGTTCCTCGCTGCTCACACTGTAACATCAGTTTTTACAAATATGGAAGGGGACTTTACTTTTGGATTTTAAAACCAAAAAATCATGACATATGCTCTCAGGTTAAGAGTTAGAAAATCCAATCTCTAAGCCATTAGTCAGAATAACCTCCAGATATTATTTTAAAGATGCAAAAATCAAGTCTGAAAACTTTAATAGCCAGAAACTCTATAAAAGTGCTAAACTTTTTATGTAGCATTCAGCCACATGTGAACTGCTTGCAGCACTCTATGTGTGACTGCACCGTGCCGTGACTGTTAAACCTGTGTGAACATTACCATCTTCTCTAGCTGTTCTTTCCTGCAGTGGGTCACTGTCACACCATATCCAAGCACTCCTTGGATTCCGAGACAGCATCTCTATTCCAACTGGCTTTTGTCAAGGGAAGCCAAAAAGAAGTTGGAACATGCTTCCATGAAAGTCCCTAGTCCATCTACCCGATTAACAAATGATTTGCCAATCCTGGTGTTAATATGGAACAGAAAGCTCAAACTTACTTGGGGTAACAAGAAGTTGGGTCCCAGTTCCAAATGTGAGTTTCGCATATCCCTGATTGGCACACTGGTGTCAACCTCTACAAAAACGTAGACAGGTTTTCCCAATGCATACTGACAATCAGGTCAACAGACATTCCAGAGCAGGGAATAAATTAAGGGAGCAGTGACGCAACACAGTGATTTAAGTCACCATCGAAGTACCAAAGAAATCTACTAGAAAATTATCAGGATCAGAAACAGGGAGATCAAATAAAAAGAAGTTCATTCATTCACTGGTTACAATTGTGTATTGCACCTTTTGGGGCAATACTAGGAACAATCTGTGTTTTTCCACCTGTAACATCACCTAAAATTCCTGTTCACTGTGCCATGTAGTTAGGGCCACTGCCTTTCAGTCCAAGTTTTCTCCTGAATGTTTCATCATTTACTACCCACCTGGCTTGATCACCAGCAAGGTTCCTTTTCCCAGTGTCAGCTTGTATCCTTCTCCACCCCCATAATTCACACAACGCAGGAAACCTTTGCAAGAACCCCTTTGACCTTGGTTACAGTTATCTCCTTACAGGTTTCAGTGGCACATTCTGACCCTGTCTAAATCTTAGAGCTTCACAGGCAGTTGCAAAGGCAATCTGAGCCTTCTAACTCTGTTACTTCAGGATTCATATACTCTCACTTCCTTAGATATGCGGTAGCAAGAGTGAGTATTAAGTATGGCCTTGTAGCTGCGACAGCTCGGCAAATCTGGATTCAAGACCCAGTCATGAAGAGAATTCACTTGGAATACTTGTGGATAATTCAGTATCTGTACATCAGACAAACCAGCTAAAAGGCAGTCCAATTCCCATTCCAACACTTATATTAAAAATGTTATAACTATACTGCTCATTGGTAGGATTCTGCTACAAGCAAAGACTAGCTAAAATGGTGACAGTCACCATAAGTGGATATTTTCTAAATCATAGAATCATAGAATCATAGAATCATAGAATGGTTTGGGTTGGAAGGGACCTTTAAAGGTCATCTAGTCCAACCCCCCTGCAAGGAACAGGGACATCTTCAACTAGATCAGGTTGCTCAGAGCCCCGCCCAACCTGACCTTGAATATTTCCAGGAATGGGGCATCTACAGCCTCTCCGGGCAAACTCTTGCAGTGTTTCACCACCCTCATCATAAAAAACTTCTTCCTTATATCTAGTCTAAATCTACCCTCTTTTAGTTTAAAACCATCACCCCTTGTCCTATCACTACAGGCCTTACTAAAAAGTCTGTCCCCATCTTTCTTATAAGCCCCCTTTAAGTATTGAAAGGCCACAGTAAGGTGTCCCCAGAGCCTCCTACAGGCTAAATAACCCCAACTCTCTCAGCCTTTCCTCATAGGAGAGGTGTTCCATCCCACTGATCATTTTCGTGGCCCTCCTCTGGACCCGCTCCAACAGGTCCATGTCTTTCTTGTTCTCAGGACCCCAGAACTGGACTCAGTACTCCAGGTGGGGTCTCACCAGAGCGGAGTAGAGGGGCAGAATCACCTCCCTCGACCTGCTGGCCATGCTTCTTTGGATGCAGCCCAGGATATGGTTGGATTTCTGGGCTGTGGGGGCACATTGCCAGCTCATGTCCAGCAATATAAATATTATAGCCATTCTTGTATTTCAATGCATTTTCATCTGACTTATATCATCCATGACTTTGCTTGAGGCCAATGGAAGTGGCATGGATTTACCCTTAGGAAAGAACAAATCCATGACTTGACAGAAGAGCAAGAACAGGCTTTGTCTTAGCTTATCACAGGAAAGCAATTGATGGAAGAGCACTGAAAGCACATATGTGCCTGCAGCTACCTCAAGGAAGACTRCTTGGACAGCTGCCAAGGAATAAATTCCACTGGTTAAGGTGAGACCTCAGGCTACTATGCCTTTGACAGCTGCCATTTCCCAGATCTTGGTGTGTATCCACAACAATCTTGCAAATTAGGCAAAAAAGTCAGGATAAATATACCTGGTGAAACCAGAAGTTTCGTCCCAGATCCAGATGTGAGTTTGTAACTACTTCTGTAGTCACACAATAGCACAGGCCTCTACGATATCCAGAGTGGTACTGAATGGAACCTTCAACAATGGAATACTCCACCAAAAGAAATCCTATTTATCTCTATGATTAGACAGATCCATCTATCCAGGACTTTTCTTCCAAATGACTTCCTTTTCATGTGGTGTTTTGCATCTTTCAAACTCCCAAACACCTGTTCCTTAATATTCCCCTCCATCATATTTATCCCATTGCTTCCAGAAAGCCACCTGCATCACAGATTCTATTCTTCATCTCATTCCTTGTTTATTTAGTCTGCCAGTCAGATTCCTCTCTCAAAAATTAGTTTATTTACTGTTACTTCACAGCTCACCTAGTGATCAATGGCATAGTACAGACTCCATCATCCCATTCTCTTGGATTTGCCATCTGAATTAGTCAAGAGTGATTCCAGAGCAAATTTGCCATTTAGCTTTTAAGTAGAAAGCACACTTTTTGGTATGCAATTTCTTTGTGGCAGGGAGACCATTGCTTATTCTGCCATTAAACAGTGAGGTTTCAGTATGCATTTGGGAAGCTCTTAGGTTCTACAGTGTGACCAGAGCAAGATCTGGAGCAGTTGCATACAGACGTGACCATAATGGTAAATTTGGAGACATGTAAATGAACTCAGGCAGAGCCTTGCTTTATAGCTCCTTTAGCTTGCTGATAGCTCCATATAAACTTGAGATTCTTATTTTTCTCRGATGTTTTTGAACAGGGTCAGGAGGCTCATTTGAAATATGAGGAATTTCCCCAGAGGTTTTCAGAATGAATAGTTTCTTTATATTGCTGTGTTTTTTAACTTTCAGAATAAAATTATTTTGAAATTATCTGAACAATCACTACCATTTTAAGAAATGGAAGCATTACTTTTCAAGAGTAAACCCATTTAGATGCATTCAGATATTAAAATTATTCTTAAGAAATTTGGAAAAATTGATACATTTACAAAAAAATATTGGTGTCTCAGGATCTGCCTTATTTTCTTTCCCTTTTCCAAAGTGTTTCAGACAAGAGAAGAGGTGTGAGGGTTTGGGGGGATTTTTTTTTCAGACGCTTGTGGMAGCAACTGTCAAAGCACGAATTTTTTCATGCTTTTTTGTTCAGAGAAAATTATTTTGTGGTCAGGGTCACCTTTCCATCTTTCCACAAAAGTCATTCAGTAATGAACTTGGCTTCTTGACCTCTTTCCCCTCTGTCTGGGTATCTGTTCCACCCCTAGCTTTTAAGACTTGTCACACTGTTCTCCAACAGTTTCAGAGCTTCACTTCTAATGTGCTCCAAGCTTCACATGGATGTTGAAGGCCAAGGTAATTTCACAGTACTCAACATTAGTTGGCTGTGATTACAAACTTGGTATCATTCTCAAGGATAAGCTTGCTTCCTGAGCTTCCAGTATTTATATAATGCTTCACAATATGACAGAAACCCACSCCCTAGCATTACAGCTTTATTTAGGATCTCCAAAGCAAAGACCCAATATGTGCTTATATTTTGCATCCACATACAATTAGGAGTCATGTTATCTGAAAGTATTAGCATCCACATATTAGAAAAGTCCTTTTTACCTGCCACAGCTTTATGAGACTAGTCTCACCACTCTGCATTTTGCTGGCCCATGCTGGCTTTCACCATTTCCCTTTTCTTCTCCTCTACATGAGGATTTTTTATTTAGGAGCYGACTTCCTGTTGACTTTCCAAGAAAAATCCTCTTGCATATGTAAAACTTCTGCTATGGCTAGTTCATCATCAGGAATAGGGAGAGGAAAATATATATGCAGCCATGGAAATCACTTGCTTTTATACCAGTTGAAAATTTATAGTCCTATTCCTAATATATTGTGGAGTGATGAAATAGGCAAAATAACTTGCARAGTGAACGAAGTACTTCCAAGAGGAATCACATCTGAGAATTCAGACATACCTGGAGAAACCGTGAGTTTGGTTCCAGCTCCAAATGTAGGTTTGCCATAACTCACAGTATCACACTGTGACGCTATGCTTTGCAAAATGRTGCCCTGGTATGCACATATTCTGGATTAAGACTTGAGAACATGGCAATGCAAGATTCTTGTTGGAATAATCTAGCTAACGTTATTGGCCACCTCCTCAGCACATACAGTGAAATAAACACTTCCTTTAGCCACATTCCTCTGCCTGCTTAATCGTTCGTGACACTCACTAGTCTAGCTATTGTCCACCACCTAGTTAGTCATCTGTTTATTCTTTCCTCTGTCTCCACACAATAGCAGCATCTGTCAATCAGTGTGTGCATATACAACTTTCCAGACAGTGTTTAGGAGCTTTCTGACTGCTGCTGTTGAGTCTTGCCAGTCTGTTACCTTTCTGCTCTGTTGCTCTTGCTATGTCCACCCTCCTTTGCAGGCTGCACTTCATGTTGTATTAATTAATACTTGCTGGGTTCCACTCTGAGGGAGGGATGCCACTAACAAACGTGAGCTTGTATCATGCCCTAAAGTCTGCACAGTGGTTCAGCACACAACAGAAATCTCCCTTCCATCCTTTCTAGAACAAGGTCATCCACAACAGCTCAGGTTCAGCAGTGATGTTTATACAGCTACACACACACAAGCAAGCACTCTGTAAGTGCAATATATAGTTGATTTTCCATTATCCAGAGCCACAGAGAACCTGAGTTGCCCTAGATAGCAGAAGAACCCGAATAGTATGATTATCGTGAGAAGGGCTGGAAAGAATAATGCAGAAAAATCAAATACCAGACACTAAATTCAGGCCATGCATTCACAGAAGTTTGCATCTGAGCTAGTGAATGGAAAAACAACAACAACAACAAAACCCCCAGTTTCTCAGGTGTGAGTACATACTCACAGTTTTCAAAGGAGGAAAGAATTTTTTTTTTTATTTCCTTCAGTGTTGTTGCATTGCATATCTCCAAATCCAAGCAGCTATCAGGAAATCCCCCCTTGTTTATAGTTAGGGACCAATTTTCTTATTCATAATTTTATTCCAGATGGAGGGAAGAAATAGACCACAGAGTTTTCTGTGAATATTTTTCAAACCTGAGTGTACCTAGCCTATAGTTAAGCATTTACCTAACTAGCAAAGTTCACGTACCTGGAGAAAGAAGGTGGTTAGTTCCTACTGCAAACATGAGTTTATTAAGACTTCTGGAAGGAAATCCATGACACAAAGCTTGCTTAGACAACGTCGTAAGCGTGAAACTACTCACAGTGGGAAAATAAGTTGCATGCCCCTACAGAAGTTGCCAGTTTTTACGTCTTCTCTCACAGGAGAGCTCCACAGCTCGTGAAATTTACATCATTGCTCTGCGGACCATCTCTCCTGTTCTACAATATCCAGCAGATACTATAGTAACCAAGAGATCACTGTTACTGCTTTTTGGCAACAGCCTGCTTCTGAACTGCATTTTGCTACTCTGTTAGCAAACATCTACTTCATTTTAGGTGGATTGACTTTTTCCACTGAACAACTCAATGTCCCAAATCTCAGAAATCTTACCTGGTTTTACCACGAGCCTGGTCCCATGTCCAAACGTAAGTTGGTAGCTATTCATAGACACTGTGTTGTTTGCCATAGCAAAAACCTTTGTACGCTCCTATCCACCCCAATCCACCTGAATAACATCCCTCAAGGAAATCCCACCATTTCTCAACGCACACGCTTGCAATGCGTTACGTCTTACCTCCATGTCCCTTGCTTATTCTTCTTCCTCCCCGCGCTACAGTCTCATTAACACCAGAAGGAAGAGCCACAAGGCAATTCCCTTTCCATCTCCGTCCTTGACAAATCCAAACCTGCACCACTCACTAAAGACCACTAGATTTTTTTCACCTCTCTGTTCTTGTATTTCACTTACTTGTTTTCACTTTTCACTTGCTTCCTTTCCCCAGGATGGACACTTTTCTGGTGCACGTTGGTTAAATAGAAAGCCTAACGCTTCTTTCTAGGGAATACTACAGCCATCCCAAATTGCTCCACAGAGCCACTACGCTGTTACTTTTGAAGCTAAACTACAGTATCGTCTATATTGAGTCCACCTTGACTCAGAGAAGAGACAGCTCACCTGGGGCAATGAGAAGCTTGGTTCCACTCCCCCATGTGAGTTTTCCCCATCCTCCAGAACTAGCACTGTGTGACAGGTCTTTGCAAAATGGGCCTCTTCATTCAGCCACCTCAGTGGGTGTTGGAGGGCTTGGATACATTCAGTCACGGACCTGCCTCTGAGAGAAGCTATAAATGCCCATACAGATTTCCACAATCCTCCTCTAGCCTCTCTTTGCCAAATACCTTTTTCCGTGTTCAAACGCATGGGAATAACTGGATTTGATTACAGTCACCTCAGGTATCAGAGATAGGAAGAACCGACTCCTTAGTTAGCAGGGRACACTTTATGATCCCTGCCCCAAAGCCTTGTTGTACTGGAACGGCAAAAAGGGATGAGAATAACAACATGAACCCATTCTAGGGTCAGAGTAACTGATGAAGTCCACCTTCCTATTGGTCCAAATTTCCATCTGCAGGTGGGTTTTTTTACAATGCAAGCATATTACAGTATTTCAATCAGTACTAAGCATTTCAAATAGCCAATTCCATTTCTAGCCAAGTCACAGCACAGCCTTAGGACAGAATTGTCAGGTGAGATTGCAACACTCAGGCATTCACCCACTCACTTGGCCAGACGGTGACTTTAGTCCCTGAGCCAAAGGTGAACTTGGGGTTGTTGTCACAACAGCAGAGCACTTGACAGAAACCCAGATGGTTTAGCTCCCAGCTGGCAACACGTCCACCAGTGGGGCTGTACTGGCAGCCTCCTCACTTACACCCCGGGCAAGCGGGATGCTCACTCTAAAGTGAAAACCTGCTGCATTTCTGCAGAGTGGATCAGTGGAGGGCAATTTCACTTGCTTGGCTTTTTTGAGGGTCCTTCCACTTCTGGCTGTGTGCTCAGCCACATTAGGTTCCTCCTTTCACTGTCCACCCCTTATCCAGGCTGAAAGCAAGTATCATAATGATCCACAGCTTTTCTCTCTCTGGTTATGCTCAGAAAAACAATCATCTACCTCCCTAGATCTATTTCATATGACTATCAGGAAACATTTGCACCAAGCACAATCTGAGCCTTGCTCAAGTTACCTGAAAGTCTCAAGGTAAGGAGCAGAACTAAACCCCATTTATGTATCCCCCACGGCCTTCCACAGCCATACACAGGTACTGGGCACAAGTTGGTCAATCTGTCTGTCTGTCCTACACCACACCTCTATTCCTGCTCGCTGCCGCACTATCAGCATCCTGGAGCACCATGTCCATAGCACATTTCTCTAAATAGCAGAAGTCCACCACCTGGCAACACTTTTAAGCACGAGAGCACCTTGAAATAGCACCTATGTTCTCCTTCCTATCTGAAAGGCGACCCG
>JAYKAV010000624.1:0-31506 GCA_035582835.1 Phoebastria nigripes
GGACTGACCCACACCGCTCTGGAGCAGGGTGAGGCTCCGGAACACCTGCAGTACATTGATGACATCATCGTATGGGGCAACACAGCAGAAGAAGTTTTTGAGAAAGGGAAGAAAATAGTCCAAATCTTTCTGAAGGCCAGTTTTGCCATAAAACAAAGTAAGGTCAAGGGACCTGCACARGAGATCCAGTTTTTAGGAATAAGATGGCAAGATGGGCATCGTCACATCCCAATGGATGTGATCAATAAAATAACAGCCATGTCTCCACCAACAAGCAAAAAGGAAACTCAAGCCTTTTTAGGCGTTGTGGGTTTTTGGAGGATGCATATTCCAAATTACAGTCAGATCGTAAGCCCTCTCTATCAAGTGACCTGGAAGAAGAACTATTTCAAATGGGGCCCTGAGCAACGACAAKCCTTTGAACAAATCAAACAGGAGATAGTTCAGGCGGTAGCCCTTGGGCCAGTCCGGGCCGAACAAGATGTAAAGAATGTGCTCTACACCGCAGCCGGGGAGAATGGCCCTACCTGGAGCCTCTGGCAGATGGCATCAGGAGAGACTCGAGGTCGACCGTTAGGGTTTTGGAGTTGGGGATACAGAGGATCTGAAGCCCGCTATACTCCAACTGAGAAAGAGATATTGGCAGCATGTGAAGGGGTTCGAGCTGCTTCAGAAGTGGTTGGTACTGAAGCACAGCTCCTCCTGGCACCCCGACTGCCGGTGATGGGTTGGATGTTCAAAGGGAGGGTCCCCTCTACACATCATACAACTGATGCTACGTGGAGTAAGTGGGTTTTGCTGATCACACAACAGGATTGAATAGGAAACGCCAGTTGCCCAGGAATCTTGGAAGTGATCACGAACTGGCCAGAAGGTAAAGATTTCGGAATATCCCCAGAGGAGGAGGTGATGCRTGCTGAAAAGTCCCCACTGTATAATAAACTACCAGAAAACGAGAAGCAATATGCCCTGTTCACTGATGGGTCCTGTCGTCTTGTAGGAAAGCATCGGAGGTGGAAGGCTGCTGTGTGGAGTCCTATACGACAAGTTGCAGAAAGTGCCGAAGGAGAAGGTGAATCGAGTCAGTTTGCAGAGGTGAAAGCCATCCAGCTGGCCTTGGATATTGCCGAACGAGAAAAATGGCCACTACTTTATCTCTACACTGCCTCATGGATGGTGGCAAATGCCCTGTGGGGGTGGTTACAGCAAGGGAACCAGAACAACTGGCAGCGCAGAGGCAAACCCATCTGGGCTGCCACATTGTGGCAAGATATCGCTGCCCAGGTAGAGAACCTGGTTGTAAAAGTGCGTCACGTAGATGCTCACGTACCCAAGAGTCGGGCCACTGAAGAACATCAAAACAACCAGCAGGTGGATCAGGCTGCTAAGATCGAAGTGGCTCAGGTGGATCTGGACTGGCAACATAAGGGTGAATTATTCATAGCTCAGTGGGCCCATGACACCTCAGGCCATCAAGGAAGAGATGCAACATAKAGATGGGCTCGAGATCGAGGGGTGGACTTGACCATGGACGCTATTGCACAGGTTATCCATGAAHGTGAAACATGCGCTGCCATCAAATAAGCCAARCGAGTAAAGYCTCTTTGGTATGGAGGACGATGGCTGAAATCTAAATATGGGGAGGCCTGGCAGATTGATTATATCACACTCCCACAAACCCGCCAAGGCAAGCACTATGTGTTCACCATGGTGGAAGCAACCACCGGATGGCTGGAAACATATCCCGTGCCCCATGCCACCACCCGGAACACTATCCTGGGCCTTGAAAAGCAAGTCTTATGGAGACATGGCACYCCGGAAAGAATTGAGTCAGACAATGGGACYCAYTTCCGMAATACCCTCATAGACACCTSGGCCAAAGAGCATGGCATTGAGTGGGTGTATCACATCTGCTATCATGCACCAGCCTCTGGAAAAATTCAACAATAYAATGGACTGCTAAAGACTACACTGAGAGCAATGGGTGGTGGGACATTSAAKGATTGGGATRCACATTTAGCAAAAGCCACCTGGCTAGTCAATACCAGGGGATCTTTCAATCGAGCTGGCCCTGCCCAATCAAAWCTTTTACGTACTGTAGATGGKGATAAAGTCCCTGTAGTGCACATTAAAAATATGCTGGGGAAGACAGTCTGGGTTACTCCTGCCTCRGGCAAGGGAAAACCCATTCGTGGGATTGCTTTTGCTCWAGGACCTGGGTGCACTTGGTGGGTAATGTGAAAGGATGGGGAAGTCCGATGTGTACCTTAAGGGGATTTGATTTTGGGTGAAAATAGCCAATGAATTGAATTGTATGACGTTAATTACTATATAATACTGTATGTCATCACTTCTATGATTGCTATAGACCATATCAACGGTATTACAGTAGGAATCACCCAGATTAATGAAGAATGAACTTTGATGAAACCAAGCAAAGTGCAGCATTGATGGAACCAGAACTGGCTTCAGGATGCAACAATCCAACASCACACACCATCTCTCCTGCCCTGAAAGACTGCTATGACAGATGGAGCCCAAAGTCATGGACTAAATGAACTCAATGGACATTTTAGAGGGATGGCCCATAGACTGAGGGGAATGATCTGTGTGTGTGTGTGTGTGTGTATCTCTCTCTCTCAAAATATAAGAAAAGTGGTGGTGATTAATTAGAATGTATTGGAAAATGTGARAYCTRGGCATGACRTAGATGKTATAGAATAAGGGGTGGATACTGTCCTGGTTTTGGCTGGGATAGAGGTAATTTTCTTCCTAGTGCTGTGTTTTGGATTTAGTATGAAAAGAATGTTGATAACAGATTGATGTTTTTAGTTGTTGCTAAGTAGTCTACTAGTCAAGGACTTTTCAGCCTCCCATGCTCTGCCAGGTGCACAAGAAGCTGGGAGGGAGCATAGCCTGGACAGCTAGCCCAACTGGCCAATGGGGTATTCCATACSATGTGACGTCATGCTCAATATATAAATAGGAGGTGTGGTCTAGGAAGTAGTGATCGCTGCTTGGGTATTGCTCAGCGGGTGGTGAGCAATTGCATTGTGCATCACTCATTTTGTATATTCTATCATTATTATTATCATTATTTTCCCTTCCTTTTCTGTTTTATTAAACTGTCTTTATCTCAATCCACAAATTTTACTTTTTTCCGATTCTTTCCCCCATCCCACTGAGGGGAGGGGGGAGTGAGCGAGTGGCTGTGTGGTGTTTGGCTGCCTGCCAGGTTAAACCACAACAGGCTGCCTGCCGGGTTAAACCACAAYATTGATAAATCAGGAAAAAAAGAAGGAGGCAAAGTGAACAGGCAGAAAACATGCAGTTAGACAATGTCACCGCTAAGACATATTCAAACAGAAGATCTCTGTGCCTTCTTCTGTACTACTTAACTTCACTGTTGCAAAGAACACACAGAAGTTGGTATAACTATGCTATAAAATAGATCTTCACTGATGTAGGAAAGGTGATCATTCCTGCAAAAAGCTGACGTTCCTAGTAATTTTTAGAATGTCATCAATATCTTCTTTTTTTGTTATTATTCTTCATTTAGTTCTCTAGGACTAGTACTACATACCGGTTCCAGACAGTGCCTAATGAAGCGGCCATGATTTTACATGATGCGCTAAGAACTAACCTGAGAAATATAATTGCTTTACATCTGTCTTCTCCAAATTTTATAAGATTTGGTTTTGTTTTGTTTTGTTTTTTTTTTTTCTGATTTGCAGCTTACATGATATCTATTTGATATACCAAATTTTATTTTAGCTCTAATCCATTTCTATTTCCCCAAACATTTCCCTACCCTTAGTCTTCTGCATGYACTTTAGCACATAACAACAGTCTCTTCAGAGACTGTTTAGATATTTCCCCCCTTTTCATCTTGAGGAAGCTTAGGGGTACAGGTACATTTTTAAATGCCATTGGGAAGGGACAGTGTAGAGGAAAGAATTTTTTTTCCTAGGAACATCCACATCAAAGACCATCCTCGTAAAACACATCCTAGAGCTTAAAAAGAAACGCAGCGCTATCTAGTGAACAGATTACTGTAATTCACTAAATTTGTGAGGTCCTAATGATTTAATTTCATCACTGACTTGCTGTGTGATCTCAAAGAAATCATTTCACAGCTCTCTACTTCTGTTTCCCCTCTATTCCCTTTTTGACTCATGTTTTCAGACTGTAAAACTCTAACTAGATACATGCATAATGGGGTCTTAATTTTATTTGGGATTCCAGGCTCAACTCTAATATAGATAATAACTAAACTGGAATATATTTCATAATAGGATAGACCTTTGGAGGTCCAGTCACTGCTGCATGGACTTATGGTCATGTGGTGTGCTGAATGTTTCTGAAACATACAGGGTGCCCTCAGTGGCAATACTTGTCAATGGGAATTAAAGGAGTTACATGCCATATTGGGCTGAATCACAAAATCAAACATCTACAGCTCATAATTTACAGTGTGAGTGCTTAAATCTTTGCATAAAGTGGCATGATTTGTGGAAGCCTTTAGTAAAACTATGTTTTTGTTTTAGTTTCACTTTCCTCCTAGACACTTTAATGAATATTGGGTCACATTCTAAYGTCTTAAAAATATAATATATGTCCTTGAGATAAACACTTCAGTCTCTGATCCTGAGCATTTTTTAAGGAAAATGGGTCAGTAGTACTTATCCCTTTCCTTTTGAATGACATTAATAGCTACTCAGAGAAAGACTCTGGACTATTCAAACTCAGAGCATCCCTTCACTTAACAGTGAGAAGAAAAGCGTACACAAAAGTGTCTGTTAAATCATTTATATCATCTGTGGTATTGTCTATGTATAATTTTCTGTATTAAAATTACAGTACTTATTCCATTTTCATTATCAGTGTTTCAGTTTAACTTCCTATCTCTGCAGTAGAAGAATATAGTCCCTCAGTTTTCAATTCTGTCCTCCCATTATCACCTTTCATTATAAAATGATTTATCTATAGTATAAGCAGTTTCTAGCTATCAAAAATGCTGTCATAGAGAGTCTTGAGTTCATTTGTTAAAATGTTTTTCTTTGTTTCTGCAAAAGAAAATTGGGAAATTGCTATGTTTCAGTGTGAAATACAACAAAAAGCAATGCTTAAGTTCATATCAGCAAAATTGCTGCACAAGAGCAGAAAATGAAAGAGAAGAAAATACTTCAGCTAGCATAAGATGAGCTTTTAGCTATTACTACCATCTTCCCAGTTAATTATAACATTTCTGAATAGGATTTTTCTCTTATACTTGGTAAGAGTTAACTTTGCTGTATTTGGAAATCTTCTAAAGAGAAAACTAGTAAGCATATGTAAAACATCCATTCTGTAGCAGTATTTCTTATTGATACTCGATGCTTAAAAATTAAAAGTTCTATAGATGCAAACTAGATGTACGTGAAAAAAAAAAAATCTCTATTTGAACTATTGCTACTTAATATACAATACCTCTAATCCTTTCTGAAAAGCAGTTAATTAGCAGGGCTTCATTTCCTATTATATTTCCTCAGACTTTAATTTTGTGTTACTATTATGAATAGGAAGGTTAACTCTATCAAATAAAATACGAGTACGTGAGAATCAGAATATCAGACATAAATTGCTATATGGTCAAATTAAACATCTATGGCTCAGAAGAACTTCGAAAATAAAAGGGCAAAGGGATTTCAGGAGAACAATTTCTTTCCTATTTTCCAGTTACTGTTGAAAAAGCCACCATGATTCCTGAGAGTATTCTCCATTCACAGAAGGTGCTGCTCAGCTCCTTCAAGATTCAAGGTTTAGGTCTGTTTATTTCGTTCACAGGCATAACTAAAACTGAAATGAGAGAACTCACAGTATAATAGGGGCTTGGTAGAGAAAGACTTTGTGGTTCCTGTGCTGCTCCTGCCTCTGTCTCAAATTCTTTTAAGATAGCGTGTCCCACTAATATATCTTAGTAACCTAAACCAGGACAGTGAGTAAACTGAAGACATAAGACTGAGGATTAAGTGGTTTATCATGATGGCTATAGTGCAAGTATCATGAAAATAAGAATAAAAGATTCAATGTGTATAACTGACTTTTTAAAGAAATTAGTTTCCAGCCTAAGTTAGTTTTCAGACTCAGTTAATATTCAGAAAAGACAAATGAGTCATCTTCAGCTTTGAAATTCCCAAATCTTAAAACAACAACAACAACAAAAGAATTACTGAAATTGTTGCTTTGGGGTAGAAACTCTAACTTCAGAACTGTCAGCCACGGTAGAACTGAACCTTAATATAAAATATATTAAAAATTACGTGAAATTTATTTGCTGAGGTAATAGGGACTTAGAAGATTACAGAAAATACACTATAGATGAACATCTTTTCTGCGCATCTGAATTATTTTAACTAGTGAAGGAACARCAAGGCAGCAATTTCGCTGAAGAGAGCAAAAATGCAGAGACTTTGAAACAAAGTAAAAATACACAGAAAATAATAAATTTGTGAGGGTTATTTATTACAATCAGTGGAAGGACATTTCTGAAAGTCCAGATTCATAATCTGTTTCCTGTAATCTGTATTTTCAGTAAAAGTGTTGAGGGGTAGATAAAACAAAACAGATAAAAAAATCTACAGGCAGAATCTTCAGGGAAGGAAACAACATTTCTGAGAGCTGAAAAAATAAGTATTTTTTATCTGAAAATGTGATGGGCTGAATGGAGAAGTTACTATGTGGAATCTTTGGACTTTGCTAAGAGGGGGGTAAATCAAGATGAACAAATAGCATAGGTCTTTCTGGTTTCAAAAACTATGAGCTTCAAAACAGCTTGTGTTTTAGTTGTTATGTAGGCATGCCTTTCATTGTTTCCCACAGCATAAACCAAAGTGTTTCATTTCTAGACCAGGACCTCTCTAGTCTCAAGTAAACTGTGTATTTGCACTATGATTGCAGGGATGATGGAGTACCTCTTTCAGCTCTTGAATGTGGGGATGTCTACAGAAGGGTGGGCAGATATGAAAGGTTGTAGGTTTCTGTTTGAGAGCTTCCAAACTCAACTTCAAGCTATATGAAACAGAAAAATGCAGAAGGTAAGTTAAAAATATAASTGTAAGAGCAAATAAGTGAACTGAAACTGATGCCAAATATCCATTTTAGGAAGGAGTACTCCAGTTTCAACTCCCCATGCAGTTAAGCAGTCTTGAAACTGCTGGTGTCCTGCTGATCTACTTAACTGTCTAGAGGCTGCTTCTCACCTCTTCACTTCTTGTTTAGAATTGCTACTTATACATGATTGTGAACTGAACAGAGTAGAGTATGGAGTAAGCAGGGTAGTGCATTCCTAGGAACGAGGCAGTCTGGAAATAATTTACCTGTGTTCCTACAATCTGTGCCTTCTTTTAGTTTGTTAGCTTTGCATACTGCCACAAGAACACCCTGAAAGTATTTCCAGCCTCATAAGTCAACATGTTATTGCACCTAAGGCTTTTAGTTATTCTCCTTCTTAGTGTGAACATGCTCACAGATCTGTAAGCATACTCATCTTACCTCGAGTTTATATCTGTATCACATCTTTTGACTCCTGGAAGCCATTCTGAATTACACAGAACAAAATGACTGGATAAGCCCCAAGAGGTTTCAATAAATCAGGGTCAGAATCTGGCTTAACAGTTTAATTGAACTACAATGTTCAGTATTCATTGTTTAAACACAAATATCAGGTTTGGTTGTTTTGGTTTTTGGTTTTTGTATTTTTTTTTCCTTCAAATAAGCACTCTAATTTGTTCTCTCTCTCTTTTTTTTTTTTTTTTTTTTTTTTTTTTTTTTTTTTTTTTTTTTTTTTTTTTTTTTTTTTTTTTTTTTTTTTTTAATGTAGTCTGTGGTTTTAAAGGTTTTGTAGAGAAAACTGATGAAAGTGAACTTCCCCAGACCTGAAATCTAGCTTTTCTCTACATTTTATAAAAGACTGTAAAATACAGAGATGTGTATACCCTTGCACACATGGAGACAGAGTGCACACACAACTCTACATCAGAGAATTCAGCTGCTTCGGTAAGAGCAGACAATTGTTTGTTAAATTGTAAATGGCAATTACCTTGACAGAAGCAAAATCATTTTCAGTAAAACAAGCATTCAAATTAGCAGAGGGCACAACTCTGCTTTCCTTTCATTTATGAAGTGATAATTTACTTCTGGAAATACCTCTGCTAAACACTGGAATTAGCTGGGGAGTAAAATACAATTTAATATGAGTAAGCTGCAGGTCTGAATTGCCTCTGGATAAGTAAGTACTGGATAGATAAGGATGTAGCAAGCTTCTAAGTCAATAGGAGTTTTGATATTTTTCTTGCATAGAGTTAGCTAATTTGTTCCGGTAAAGGCTATCACATGTAGCCTAAAGAGTCATTCAGCTAAATACGAAAGAGAAATAGCCAGGAATGAAGATAGCTACCTAGTGAAAAATCAAAGTAATCTTCATTTTGAGAGAAAATTGTGGTCTATGTTTGATTTCCGTTTCCAGTTCATTTAGACATTGAAGAGGCCAGATGCCAGAATTAATATCTAATTATTAGTATTGTTATTTTCTGGTACCTAGAGACAGTCTCCATATATTATTTATAATATATGAACCCAGAAATTAGATTTACCAGAATAAATGGAACAGGGATCACACTGCTCTGTGTTTGCAGGAAGAGGGAAACTTCTGAAATCTCCACCTTTCCATGTGAAAAATGTTATCAGTCAACTCCCGTGAGGTATTGTGAACAGTTAATGGTGTCCAAATCGAGTAGATCACTGGTGTCAAGGATTAGAGGCTTTATCTGATGGTTATTTTCCAAAAACAAAAATGCAGTTTCTATATATTTTATCACCTTTCCATTCCTTCCCCACTCCAAAGTTCACTAGTTTCACAGAGGTTATCATGGCAGGAAGAAGTTGTCCACAGTTTGCAGAGGAGACTAAACCATGTTATGGTGCAATACGTAACCTACAAATAGCTCGATCAACTTCTCTGTCTTCCAGAATTCAAGTGGTTCAGTAGGAATCCATGCAGACAACTCCCATCCTTATTAGGAGGGGTACTAGGGAGGATCAGGAAATACGAACAGATCAGTTAAAGATATCTGCATGTCCATTTTTTTATTTGGGCCAGAGAAGATAAACACAAATTACTAGTAGCCTGGAGGACAATACTACCAGTTACTCACCTTCTCTGAGGTATACTGCCATAAACCATATATGTGCCTGATCCTTAGCTAGTGTAGCTAAGATCCTTAGCTATTACAAATTAATGATTTCAGTTGAGTAAATGAGCTTTATTTAAGCTCTATTTCACTCAGAGTTGTAAAGGATGAATCGCCAGCAGCATGGTTATTATCTCTCCAAATTTATTCCTATTCTGGAATGCACAGTCTAGTAAAATGTTCCGTCACTCTGTAACTAATTTTTGAATCATAAGGTTCTGTGTGGGGAAATGGGATTATTTTCCTGGAGGATATCTGGAACAACATATATTATTAAGACTTTGGTAGAAATGGAGTACAAACAGGACCAAAATTGTACTCTATATTGCAGAAATTAATTTCAGCATCTGAGGATTTCACTTGTTTGAATGTTTCTTAAAGGTCTTCACAAATTTTATAATTATTGCATTAAAAAAATTTCTAAAAGAAAAGCAATAGGTAGGAAGAAAAGGGAATGAAGGTAAGTTTGTTCAGTACTGTTTGTCGATAAACTGAATTGTTGTATTTAAGTGATCTTCAAATATAATAGAAAGAAATCTAGAAATATTCCTCCATATGTCCTTGTTTTTCACACTTTCTTTTGGATCTCAGCTTTTCCACATAGATGTTTAAATAAGATTGTTCTTAAACATGCAAAAACTTTTCAACTGAGCATTCTTTTTAAAAGAACCTAGAAACTTCCAATGTTTAATGTTTCTTCTACATTTCTACAGTTCTTCTACATTTGTCTGTAAGTCTTATTATGGAATTTCTGAGATCATCCCATTTTTGTACCCATTTTAATTGTATGTATTTTGCTCTTGTGATCTCACATTTTCCAAGGTATTGTGTAGAAAATTATTTATTTCAAACCTAGAATGCCTCAATTCAACATAGGCAATATCCTCATTTAGAAAAGGGAAAGTACATAACTCACAAGTATTTGAACAAAATACACTGGAACTCAATTTTACACTGTAAATTTAAGCATCTTTGTTTTGTCAGTTGTCTACTTCCTAATACATAATAATTAACAAGTCTACATGAAATAATTTCAGAAATTGCTTTATTTTGAACTCAGAACTGTAACAGCAGTCCTTGTAAATGTTAGTTTTCCTTTTATATTGTCACAGCAGTACATAAAACAATACAATCAGCTTTCTATTTTGGGATCCCAGTACAAGATGCATGCTTCCAGCATTTCCATTTATTGCAGTATCAGATTCCTGAACTTCTATTAATCTTCAGTCCTTTACTGAAACACATATTGCTTCTTCTTGCTTAGATTTTGCTTTGTACAGCCTGCCTGGAGAAAATACTAAATGGAGGCTCTTTGACTCCACTTTCTCATGTTTTCTTTTCATATGGACCTTTCAGACAACTCTTGAGACCTCAGTGCAATTTCGAACAATACTTTTTATTAATTTTAGAGAAGCATATACAATAACCAGAATCTGCATTGTGCATTAATAAGAAATACAGCCAAAAGTGCAGCAGAAAAAAACCCATCACATTAGCACAGAGTGCTGCTACCTGTTTGCTTTCTTCCTCCTAATTTTGAATGTTAAAACTCAAAAGAATATTGCAAAGAAGTTTCAGCCCTGTATCTCCAGATGGATATAGAAGCCTGGATATTCTTATTCATGGTAAACAGTATGACTGATTTTGGTTTCAGTATGACAGCTATCTAGAGCAAAATTTGGTTGTTTTTTTTTTTTACATTTAAATTAACTTTAAATTACTAAAAAGAAGACAAAAAAAAACCAGCACACAACTTTTTTTTTTCTTTTTTTCCCCTAGAAATATATAATCACAGAATCAAAAATTACATGAGGCTGGAAGGCAGCTCTGTAGGTCATCTAGACAAATCCTTGCAGCTGAACTCAGTCAGCTAATGCAGGTTGCTCAGGAGCATGTGCAGTTGGGCTTTGAGTATCCCCAAAGATGGAGCGTCCACAGCCTCTCTGTGCAACCTGCTCCAGTTCTCAGCCACCCTTGCAGCAGAATTTTTTTCCGTATGTTTAAGTAGCATTTCCTGTATTTCAATTTTGGCCCATTGTCCCTTGTCCTGCCACTGGGCACCACTGAAAAAAGCCTGGCTACCTCTTCTTTACCCCCCACCCCCATGAGGTTTTTATACACATGGATAAGATCCCCCTGAGCCTTCTGTTCTCTAGGCTAAGCAGTCCCAGCTCTCTTAGTCTCTCATATGGAAGATGCTTCAGTCCCTTTATCATCTTTGTGGCCCTTCTCTATACTCAGTGCAGTATGGTCAAGTCTCTCTGGTAGCGGGGAGCCCAGAACTAGACACAGCACCCAGAGATATCTCACCAGTGCTGAAGGAAGGATCATGTCACTCAACCCACTGGCAGCACTCTGCCCAGTGCTGCCCCAGAAGCTGTTTGCCTTCTTTGCCACAAGGGCATATTGCTGGCTCATGCTCAACTTGCTGTCCACCGGGACCCCCAGGACCTTTTCTGCAAAGCTGCTTCCCAGATGGTTGACCCCAGCYTGTACTGCTGCACGAAATTATTCCCCTCCAGGTACAGGAATTTACAGTAGCCCTTGTTGAACTTTATGGGGTTTCACTCTGCCCATTTCCACAGCCTGTCAAGGTCCCTCTGAGTGGCAGCACCACCACTGGTGAATCACTCTTCCAAGTTTTGTATCATTGCAGCCTTTCTGAGAGTGCGTTCTGTCCCATCACACCATCATACACAAGAATGGTGCACATCAGTTTCTTAGCTCTGTAGATAAATGTTTATGTTGTTCATAATAAAATGCAGTGTCTGGCAGTGTGTTCTCCTTCTCAACACATCAGTACGAAACAAACTTAAAAAAATTAAAAAATATATAGGGTAATCTGCCACATGCCTACATGGTCTGACAAGCCTGCCATTTTGACAACTAAATGTATCTTATGAAGGAAATAATCATTTCTAAAGCTATTGGCTTTCCTAGAGGGAAAATAAAGCTGTCCACCTTATGTCTTTTAATCAGATGTTACTTAGTGAACTTTGGTAAGCAAGCTACTCAGAGCCTGGCATTCTCTTTCTAATTAAAAATGGTATCCCCATGAGTTCAGTGGAAGTCTTGTTAAGATTAATTTTTCAATGGTTGTCTGTTTCTGCTGCTGATTATGTTTTAGAGAGTGTCAGAATGCTTACTGTCCTGGAGCAGCTATTTGTAGACAGATTTACAGAGAGCAGCTGTAGGTAACAATCAATCATATTTGGTTCAGTGACAGAATTTAATTAGCTGACAACAAAGTGAAATACTCTATAAAATAAAGGAATTGTTATTTGTGTACAAATATATTTCCTTTTCAGGTCTTTATTTAACATGTAAGAGACAAGTGAAAGATCAGCATATAATGATGATCCATGACTGACTCCAAAATCAGAGGTAAAAGTAACACCCCTTCCCCTCTGCCCATTGCCAGGATGCTTGCCTTGTAATTAGTAATATTCAGCTTCTTTCATCACCAACACTATTGATGTTTATTTCTGCACAATGCTTTGTCTGATATATCTGCTTTTTTAATTGATTATTAATGTAAAATGGGTCAGCTGGTTACAGATATTAATTCTAGACAAATACAAGACTTGTCTCTGCATGAGTGAAGAGTGGAGTCAGATATTCTCCCACAGTTGGAATAGTGATTCATGAAAGGCAATTAAAATAGTGAAGTATCCGTTTTCTTGCCATTTTACTATCTAGTTGAATTTACACCCCAGTTGGGTACTTTGGACCCTTTAGACATGGGGAAACCTGATATAGCATGTCATAACAGAAGATCCCTAGAAAACAATACTTTGAGGAAGAAGATGGCTATAATGGGAAAAATTTATATCCACCTGTTGGAAARGACAAACAAGGGGCAGGGAAAACTTGTCTCTGCTTGACTTTTACATTTTTCCCAGAAGACATCAGGTTGAATTAGACTTTTCTTGGGGTGGTGTCAGGGGACAATAGCAAGAATTTCTTGTTATATCCAAATTAGGTTACTTAAAGACAGCAGAGAAGTAGCCTGTTCAGAGCAGTAGGCAATGCAAAGGTGAGCTAAAAGTCACATTTTCACATTCCTTCTG
Source organism: Phoebastria nigripes (assembly GCA_035582835.1). Lineage (NCBI taxonomy): Eukaryota > Metazoa > Chordata > Aves > Procellariiformes > Diomedeidae > Phoebastria > Phoebastria nigripes. The sequence continues at coordinate 13,301 of JAYKAV010000624.1, forward strand.
ACTTGCCCCCAATGATCTGACAAGCCACTGGCACATACTATTCAAAGAGCACAGCATCTATAGAAAATGTGCTTTTGTGGAGAAGCACTATCAGGCTGCAGTTACTCTTCCTTTCTCAAGAACATAAAAATCTTTTTAAATTATATATTTTTTAAAAAAAAGGAAATGCTTATTACCCTGAAATGTCTTGGACAAACTCTTCTGTAACCCTTCTCTTACTACTTCTCTCTCTTCTGCTCTTCTGGAACTCAATATTGAAAACAGCAAATGTTGTTTTGCGTGAACTGTATATACCATGAAAGATATGGGAGTATGAATTGATGGTGTGTCTTTACCAGTGAAGAATCAAGAAAATCTTCATTATGGGTAATATACTGAAAGTGAAATGCTCACAATTTTTTTTTTTTTTAAATCAATGCTAACAATAATAAGAATAGTTTGCAGCTTTATAAGACATTTATTTAAAACTTCCTTTACTCTGAAGTAAGATGTGAAGGGGAAAATATAAATGTGCTACCTTTGTGTGTGTATTTTGCCACCATAAAGTTCAGTAGAAAAGGTTGAAAGAGTGCCTAAGCAAATTATTTTTCAGGTAAAGTAGTTTGGGAAAAAGTAAATTCTTGATTTTACTGGTGTTTTGTTATTGATCTTAGGATAGCCCTGATTTCACCCTTTAATTTGTGGAGCTGAAGGGCAGAATTTTTAGTCTATCCTTACAAGACTGTGCAGAAAATACAGCTCAGCTGTTCTGTCTATTTTTGGCAGCATGCTAATTGAGCAAAGGGACAGATTGCTTCTAACTTCAAAAGATTATTGAGAATTAACTGGATTTTATAGACCTGCATTTTAGATATATTAGACGTGCAGTTGCATACTTAYTCTGCAAGATTAGTTACCCTGATTGCACATGCCAATCAGGTAACTGTAGGCTTAAATGCCTATTTATATGCAAGAGCATATAAAGCATAGAGTTTATCCAATCTACATAGATAATTATAGATAAAGCATATGTAAATGGAGTTCACAGTTGTGCCTGCAAAAAGCACATGGGTTTGTGTACTTACTCTGTTTAAATGTAAGGATTTTGGCCAAAAAACTGCTTGACATGTACTTTATCTTATATTTCTTTTCAACTGTGGAAATATGGAACTAGACAAAATAATCCAAAATGTAAAATAACACAGAACTTCACTAACGTTAAAAATGAAGAGTAGTACTGAAAATAGATAAAGTACTGAGGGTTACTCAGAATAAGACATAATAAAAATTTTATGAACATTGTTTGGAGATAAGCATCACTATAGTTTCTTAACCATATGACAGTTTATTTCTGTACTCTTAAAACCATACAGAGATAGATGAGAGACATACTGCACTGGAAAATCATGCAAGAATAAGAACAGAAAGATTAATATCTTTCTAACAACCATGAGTTTAAGAACATCATTCACCTGTCATTGTAGCATGAGTATTTATGTGCGTTAAGAATGTACTGTTGCTTAAAGTTTTCATTAGCCACATTAAATCTGATCTATTTCTGGGTTTAAATAGTCTTTGAAGAATGTATGAACATTAAACTTTGCAAACAAAGTTTAAGTGGCAGATAAGGAAAAATGAATTAGTATATTGATAGATACTGAAAAGGGAGTACACCACTTTGGAATACAGTACAGCATCCATGAGGCTCAGACTTTCCTAATGGAAGCTGTAACATTATGTCCTTTCAGCACTCAATCATATGATACAGGTTCAAGTCCGAAGATTAATGTTATCACCTCCATTTTTCTCCAGCTGAAGTACAATTTCTGATACAAAAATTGTGAAGTGATATTCACCTCTTGGGGGGGGTTGCCTATCTATTGAACATGGAAACGTTACCAGGCTAATTCTAAGTCAATACAAAGGGAACCTTAATAAATGGAGTATACCATAGCTACATTATCTATCAGGGTTTTTCTCATTATAGAGATGAAAAATGTTTCAGGAGGCAAAAAATAATTCTAGTGAATGTATTAACTCAGAGGTGGACCAAAATCTCTCTTAGGAGCTGGCATATATTATCACTAAGTCCGGAAGAAACTGAAAACAACATATTTGTTTCCTTCTGGTAGGAAAATGGCTTAGAGTCACAGGATTTGTTAGAAATGTGCTTCCCCCCACTTGTTTGCAGGAATGAGTAAAATGTTTCCTTTAACATTCTCCATCTAATTAGACAGGCTGATTTAAAATGCCCCTTCCTTTTTAATTATGTGTTTTCTTCTTCGTATATACAGTAGATTTCCTCTCTAATATTGGGATTAAATGTAATGTTCAAACTTTACCAGCCAAGGACAAAAGTACCTAGCTCCCTTCTTAATCGGCAGGGAAATTCTCTTTCACTGCAGCAGCAGCTGGATCAAGCTCATGGACAAGTCTTTCTCTCTGTGCCCACTTTTCATTAAGGGTCCTTGGTGTTTCTGCCCTTGAAAATTAAGTCATTTCATATGACTGAAGAGYGCTGGAGCTGCTGGGTAGGTTGACAAGGTGTGACCAAGAAGGACCAAAAGACCTGGCCGCCATTGGGAGAGTCAGCAGGGAGCAGAGGCAGAAGATTTTGACTACACTGCTTGGAGGACGCTGCCCAGCACAGGCGGGACTGGTGGTGTCTGGCGGGGATGTGAGTGCAGCCGCCCCCAACAGCTCTCCACCTGGCAGCCCTCAGCTTCCAGCAGGTGACTGGCCTGGCAGTCTGGAAGATATAAAAGTCCAAGGTCAGGCACAGCTGTGAGATCTGGTAACCTGCCTGGTTAAGGAACCCCAGCTTTCTGAAGACCCTTTGTCCCAGCCTGCTCGTTGCCCACGGTCAGTGCAAGTGTGACTGTGTCTGTCTCTGAGTGTGTTCTCCCAATGAATTCTGCACTTTCCTTGCCTCTACTTTAGCAGGCTACTCTCACTGAAAATGAAATGGAGAGTAACTTCTATCTGTTTATTCCTTGGGCAACAGTGGTGAAGGGATAGAATAAATAAAGTTAGGCATCTAAGGTTTTTTTAAAAAAGAGGGCAGTATTTTTGGATTGCGAGAGTCAGCGGAGATGGGAAAGCTGCTTACATGGAGACTCAGAAAAGAAGTTTAACCAATGTTCCCTGAATTGCTGCCTGCACAGATCTTTTTTTCTCCTTCTCTTTACTGCCTTCTAACCTCAGCACTTAGTAATATGATTATTCCAAAATACCAGTAGTCAACGTGAGTAAGGTAATAGATCTTCTCTCCTCCATCCTAATTGAGGGATGGGTCAGAAATAAAGTCATCTTATTCTTCATGTCACTTGAAGGCCAGCAAGGTTAGGAAGAAAACAAATAATTTTCCAATACTTCAGTGTTTTGCACTGAACTCAGCAGAGTAACTCAGCAGATTCCCTATTGGCCTGATTAAAAGAAACTGAAGAAACAAGTGGTTGAATTTGGGAATTAAACTGTAAGTCTGACATGATGTCTCTCTTGCAGCTTTCTGCTCGGATGGAACAATTAGTTCATTATTGTTTAACAGCTTGTTTTCTACAGAAGTGTAATTTGATGAAGTTTTAAAACTCTCCCTCAAACTGCTTCAAGAAGCTATTTTGTTTTACAAAAGCTCCCAGTATTTAATGGTTTGCTGTCTCAATCCTACAGAAAATCCAGATACTAAAAGACAGTTAGAAAATGAGGCATTATGTGAAAGAATTTAACTAAATGCCTTAATTATTAAATGAAATCTCAAAAGCTGAGATTTCACCAAGAGTTGGTCTTGTGTCTTACACTATGCTTTGAGTTAATTATATTCCCAATCATCACATTCCTTTATTAGTGTGCATTTAATCTATTCCACCGAAAAACTTTTCTCAAAGGTTTTCAGGAGGAACAAATCCATATTTAATTGATTTAAGAGTAATTGTGTAACTCTCAAAGGAGCAAACTCAGAAATATGTACTGACATATGTTTACATTTAAGCAAAAAGTCCTTTGATGCCGGAGACTCTATGACTTTTACAAGTTTTCTGGTGCAACCACAGATTTCAGTGGAAATTTGTTCTGTAAGTTGTCTTCAAGAACTGACATTATACATATTTATTCAAGAAATATTTTCCTTTGCAATCTTATGGATGAATGTTTGTATTAATCAAAGACAACAAAAGTAAACTTATTGTAAGGTTGTCTGTAATATTTAGAGGTAATATTAGGTACAGGTGGTAAATTTAGACTTTGTAGGAATATGCTTGCTATTCGTCATCTTCTATCTCTGTTGCTGGACAATGGCAAGTGTAAGTATCACTTAAATTTACCTTTTGGATATTTTCTGATATTAGTTGAACTTGCATTCGTCTTGGAAAGAGTTTGGAGACTTCGAGATAAATTTTGATGACCTGACAGGTAATTATATTTAGTTTTAAGTTGTATTTGAAGGAAAATCAGACATAGATTTTTTTTTTTTTTTTTAATTAATCATCCATTTTTATTGATTAGAAGAAGATAGGAAGGGATAGAAAATGTTTGACTTTCAGCAAATGAATCTTGAAAAGCAGGATCACATTAAAAAAAAAAAGGTAAGACCAAAAAGGACGGTCTAGATCAAACAAATCAGGAGTAATTACCAATGCTCTTTCTCTTCACCTCATTTAAAGTATAAACTATAATACAAGTARAATTCTGCAGTCTGTAATAAGGGATAGACACTACCAGAAGTAGCAGATAGGACAAATCAGTATTTTAAGTGATAGTTTGTAGGATGTAGCAGTTACAGATTAGGCATTAAATTATTCGGCATTCTAGGGATGAAGAGGGCTGTAATGTAGTGTTTGTTCTGAATATGAAATTATTTGGTAGCTGCTAATGTCWCATGAAGCAGGAATGACTTTTGTCCCAGGTTGCATGAGAAGGGCAAGGTATGAGACTCTGGAGTGCAGAGAAAATTAAAACAAGTTCTACCTATTATTAACAATCAAACACTTACAAAATACCCTCTCTAAATGACAGGTCATGGACAAAATTGCATAATTGAAGCTATTTGCCTACATTTCAGGAGCCATGTGACTGATACAAGGAAAGTAGGCTACACACTAATCAGACAATTCTGTAAAGCTGTCTGAGCCATGTTTTCAGAGGTACTTAAAAAGGGGTCATAAGTCCAATTTTCAAAGATGACTTTGACTCTCCTCCTCATATGACTCATTCCTGTAGCATTAAGCCTCTAAATAAGGAATATAGCCCCAAAGTAACATAGAAGTGCTATATATTTTGGAGGATCTTGATTTAGGATCCTTAATTTTATTATAAGAATCCTAAATGAAGTCCTTAAGAAACAAAGCTTTTAGAGGACTGCTAAATGATACGCACTGCCACGCATAGTTTTTAAATGGTGACACTTAGCACAGAATCTCAATTTTATATTACTTATATATCATGTTTAAGAACAGGGTAGAAGATGACTAATATGGTTGGAACAGATTGCCCAGAGAGTCTGTGGCATCTCCATTCTTGGAGATATTCAAAAGCCACCTGGACACGGTCCTGGACAACCTGCTCTAGATGACCCTGCTTGATTAGTGGATTGGACCAGATGACCTCCAGAGGTCCCTTCCAACCTCAGTCATTCTGTGATTCTGAGATTCTCTAAGCAAAAAGTTACAAAGAGCCAGGAATAGGAAACACTGAAGACAGGATGTTTTGGACACTACTGGCATGTGGGAGATACAGGTTTGTGTGCCCTTTGGTCGGATATCCTCTCTCCAGCTTCACTGAATAACTAGGTTTGGGAAAGAAAGTAGAGATTGGCAGTGTGATGAGTGAGTAACTATCTTGTCAGGTGCAGTAGGTGTGCTGTGGGATTGAGTGCATTAGGAGAACTAGGGGAAAACTTCTTAACTTTTGTGTCAGTCAGGATTAGCACAAGTTACTCTCAGTTTCTCCTGCCTGTAGGCCAGGGACAGTTCTAGGCACCTGTGACTGATAGGACCTATTTGCTCTCTATCTGCTGTATACAGTTTTATGCTAAACTTTGTTCAATAAAATAATAAGCTGAGCAATAGAAAAGGAGTCTATAGAAGTCTAGTGGGTGAGGATGACATTACTTCTATCCTGAGAGATTTATGTATGCTTGGCTGAAAGAACCATATGGACTTGGTGTGGAGCCAGCACCTCCTGGTGCTATAGTAAGACCAGGGGCATGGGGCATGTTAGGATTGGGGAGCATCACTATGGCATCAGGAATCTAAAAGAAAGAATTTTCCTAGGAATTTAGGTTTAACCCCAGTGGGCAGTTCAGCCCCACACAGCCGCTCGCCCACTCACCCCCAGTGGGATGGGGGAGACAATCAGAAGGGTAAAAGTGCAAAAACTGATGGGTTGAGATAAAGACAGTTTAATAGGTAAAGCAAGAGCTGCACGTGCAAGCTAAGCAAAATAAGGAATTCATTCATTGCTTCCAATCAGCAGGCAGATGTTCAGCCATCTCCAGGAAAGCAGGGCTCCGTCATGCGTAACAGTTACTTGGGAAGACAAACGCCATCACTCCAAACATGCCCCGCTTCCTCCTTCCCCATAGCTTTTATTGCTGAGTATGACAACATATGGTGTGGAATATCCCTTTGGTCAGTTGGGGTCAGCTGTCCCAGCTGTGTCCCCTCCCAACTTCTTGTGCACCCCCAGCCTACTCACTGGTGGGGCAGTGTGAGAAGCAGAAAAAGCCTTGACGCTCTGTAAGCACTGTTCAGCAATAATTAAAACATTGGTGTGTTACCAACACTGTTTTCATCATAAATCCAAAACATAGCACCATACAAGTTATTATGAAGAAATTTAACTCTATCCCAGCCAAACCCAGTACATCTATACAATTTATTGCTATCTAGAAAGTCACTGAAAGTTGCTGGTTTGAGTAAAAATCTTGAAAGAAGGACCCAGCAGGAAAGGGAAGAGGTAAAATTTGTTTTCAAGTTTTTTTTTTTTCTTTTTAATTGTTTTACCTGAATGTTTTATCTGACTACTAGGCACACTTCTTTTTCAGTATCTCTGTTTAAAACTCACCTTTTTCTAGTTTATGGTTTAATTAAAAACCTCTACTAAAAGATGTAAAAAAATTTTGCTTTTTTAAAATATATTTACCTCAAGAAAATGGTATAGTTATCGTTCAGAGCATTGACACACAGAATCCTATCACAATTTGCAGAAATACTCAACCATAAGAACCAGAGGAACACTAATACTGACAATAGATTGCCTGGGTTAGACAAGGGTTAAAATATGTGGGAGTGTTTCAGGATCACTTTATGCTTTTAGCTATACATCCAGAACTCAAGGCAGACAGACTGGAAGCATTAAATATCGTAAGCACCTTAGAAACAAACAAACAAAACAGAAAGAGAAAAAAAGAAGCCTCCCCTTTTGAAGTTGGGACTTCATGTTTTCGGTTCAGTTAAACTTTTACACGTGTATTTGTTTTTGTTATTTCCCCCAAAACATTACGTCCTTCTTCTTTAACTAATCCTAGTATACACCTAAGGTTGGAGTTATTTTTTGTTGGGTTGTTTTGGGTTTTTTTGGGGGACATGCTACTCATTTTTCTGAGTCTAACTTACAAGTTCCAATAGGATGGAACCTTGGAATGTTTTGGAATACTTATTTTAGCTGGAATATTTTTATCATTAAAATAGCTACACTATTTCTTTGTTGCTGCAAAATTTCATAGGGTTTTCTAACCAATGGACCCAATCAACTCTGCCCTATGAACAAAGAGATGTCCTCTATCATCTTCTAATCTATATACATTTGGCTGTGTGTGATAGTTTCGGGCAGGTATGAGTYTGTTGACTGATCTTAAAAACTAAGCAAGCTATGCATTTCCTTCACTTAAAAAGTCAGAAATAAAAGCAAGTAAACTCTACTTTGAAGAATATCTAAGTGCCACTTGCTTCCCTGATCCTTTTCACTATTGCAGCATATTTGGTTTCAAGTCACTGGGCAATGGGAGAGTTTCTGAGTATTGAGCAACTAAAATATTGAAAATGCTGTTGGGTACTAATGTGTGTTGTTTTGTCTGTATCACTCTTCTGCCTTTCTGATAAGCCTTAGGGCAAGATCATGCCTGTCTCCTGCTCCCTGGTTATCTCTACAAATTACTTGGCAGCTTGTGGTCACCTAACTGTGAAGTAATATTGTACCAATGTAGGCCTCTGTCAGATACATGTTCAACATATTGTTCTCAACTGGAAAAGCTTTAGGCGATCAGTATGTGACACTACATCACGGGTTAGAACATTTCCATTTAATATCACTTCCAGCTATTGCTTCAGCTGTTGCTTTAGGTTTATTTTGCAGCCTGTTCTCACTAATTTCTTATTGCAGCTATTCTGCCATGCTTCTTATGGTAACCTAACACAGCATATATCTTTAAGCATACTAAATACATTGGATAACGCTGTTTGATGCATCTTAAGAGTTCTCTTAATTTATTTTTTAAATGTGTGACAGGGAAAAAAAAGTTTGAAATAACTCTAGTGGTAAGCAGTTCATTTTGTAAGTTGATGGCTATATATTTTAAAACAGGTCAATAAAAAAATAAGCTAATGTTGAATAATACTGCAGAGGATTGTTTGCCTCACATTGTCATGTGTAGCATTTGTTAACACAGACTAGATCTTCCTCCTTTACAGAGATTATATACGCAAGATAAACATTTGACTAAGTTCTCCCATAATAGTTCTGTCCTGGAAATAGTAAGTTATCTTACCTATCTTATGTAAACAGGGATTTTTAATTTTTTTTTTAATTGTTGTTGTTTTGTTTTTAATACTTTTGTATACTTTTTATTTTTTTAAAGCAAGGATTTGGAAAGGGTAGGGAAGGAAGTGTACAAGGATGGAGATAAACACAAAGGCAGAAATTAAAATTGCCAGTAGAGATCAGTGTGCTCGGGAAATAGAGTTACACTGTTGTCTTGCTTTCAGTATGATATGAATTAATGTATCAGTCTTTATTCCAGTGTTTATATATGCCAGAAGTAGCTATTTTTCTGGATGATAATTGAAAAAAAGGATCAATTTTAAACATCCAACAAAAAGTAAGAAGAGGTATTATTTTCTGCATTAATATTTATATTGCATATTTCATTATCAAAAAGAAAATATTGAAACAGAAAATTAAAAAGATATTTCAGATAAAATATGTTTTTTTTATTTTTATGTATAGTATTAATTTTTATATTGTTTACTTCTTTTTTATTTCTGCTGTTTCCAGGTTACACAGCCCACGCTTGACCTTTCTTCACGGAAATTTAGAAATATTTGCTTAAAATTAATCCAGTTCCTGGCATGCAAGAAAGGAGATATATATTTTAATTATTATTTACACACTTGTTCTTTCTTTAGGTAATTGACTAAATTTCAGTGTTAAATTTTGACGGAGATCAAAGGGTTTATGTTGAGCTGAGACAGAGAGCTTCATGTGACTGTGTTCTTATTTTAATGGTGATCTTCAGAAGACTGTCTGTGGCAGCACCAAACCCAAAATAAGTTGTAGACAAAACTAATTAGCTAAAATAATCTAATTAGCTAAAATAATGTCAGGTCTTGTCTCGGTTATATCACCAAAAGACAAAGTCTAACACATACTCTTCTGAGCATCACTGGAGCAAACAGAGATTTTATTCCAAGTTAATTACAGGTTTTAAGGTTGGAACATGTTATAATGAGTTTCCGAGAAGACATTACAACATCCATTTTTAAAGCATTTAATGCATTTCCTTACAATTATATATTGAGTTTTGAAATCTGATGTATTAAAGTTGCTGTCGTGCAGTTCTTCCAGTGATCTACCCTTAAAACAAACATTATCAGAAAACATCTATAAATGAGCTGTGTAATTTGAGCTGTGTTGATTTGTTGAGTCATGAGCAACCTATGAACTGCATTATTATAACACTGTACAGATCCATACACTTTCAAACTTGTGCTCCTGCATATACAAATTCTGCAGTCTTGGGTGCCCCCTTTCCTTTTCCTCATAYGCCAATTTATAGATTAATGGGTAAAAGATATTCTTGGAATTTGAAAGAGAGAGATGTAGTTATCATCAGGTTGGTTGGAGCTTCAACTCAGATATTTTAAGTTCTGTGAAAATGTTCAGATCAGGAGGCTTTACAGAAGAGAGGTCTATGTTTTCTAATTAATGCTGTGTGTTTGTTATAAGCATTTGTGGCTTCAATTCCTGAAGTTTTTGATTCAGTAAATGTGTGTGGGAGCACTCTGTAAATGGTAAGATCAGTGTCTTTCAGAGTCATTGGTGGTATTAGACCTAGTGCCTATACTTAGGTTTAAACCCTAGTCAGTTCTGTTCAGTGGATATATACTAGTTTTCAACTGAAATCAGCGGATGAGACCTCAGCTCCAGGTTGAATGAAATCCAAAGGATGGAATTGAATCCAAAGTGGTGATATTCAGAATAAACATTCTAATCACCAAGTACTGGATAAAAGGAGGTCACCACTAACAATCTTCTCTGAAAGATACTTTTCCTGTTCATCAGGGACATAAGGTTACATAAGAGGTTGATTGCTGAAGGTGAAAAAGGCAGAGCAACATCTGATGGTTTTATTCTAGTAAGGCTTTAAAGGCTCTATTTCCACACTCAGAGATTGTGGGCAGTCTGGAAGTAGAAGGAATCTTATCAGCAGAAAATGTGATGTTAGGGCCAAATAAGCAGGAGGAGTGAGAGCAGTTGCACTGTATGCCTAATTGATTGAACTTTGCAGCTATCATTTTTTTCTGAGACATCTAAAGGAGTCATTCACCTTCTGGTGAAATAATTCAGACCTCAGACCACAGACTGTGCCTGAAATAAAGAAAATGAGATCCAACTCTGGAATGAAGCTTCTGGAGTGGTTTCATATCCACATTTCTTCGAGCAGGATGTTAACCACCAAGCCATAGGATGTTCTGGACAGAGCTGCTCTGGATACTCTGTGATGAAGTTGTTCTTTTTTGCAATAATTTCATAATGAAGATGAAGGGAAAAATTATTGGGCAGCCTCATTTCAGAACTTTCTTGAGCTTTAGAGTTGAATAATTGTCTAATATCAAACGTATACAGCACAGAATAAAAGAAAGAACAGTTTCTTTTAGATGGGTCTAAGTTTTAGTCTTCCTGAAAAATTTAAATTACCAGATTTTATTAAGTAATCCCTATTACAGTATTGTAGTTTTGGTGAAGAATAAGATTAGACTCTGGTTTAAAAATTGTGTAGATATGAAAGCCGCATTACCATATAGAAAATTATCAGCATGGTCTCTGAAAAGAGTCTTTTCTCTTTAACATTTATTTCTGTGATAAAGTAAATATTTTTCATGTTCTGAAAGAAAAATCTTTGCTATTCTGATGTTTTTTTAAGTCTAAAGACAGAACTCTGAAATCATCAGGCTCTTAGTGCTGCAGAATCTGCTTATTTTCAAGTCAGAGCTACACCTATTTGTACTGTTAAATGGATTCAATAAATCTATTTCTACTAACGGTAAGGATAATTTCACAAGGTAAGATATTCCGCAGCGGCTGTCTTGATACTCATTTTTATATTGCTGTAGCCCATCAGCACCTCATATTACTATGCTACTATTATTTTTTTTCTGTAATAATTCAAAATCACATAATGGAAAAAGTAATTATAGGCATGAGAGCTATTTTATGTTACTTTTTCTAGTACAGACACCTTCCCCTGTGTGCACAACTGTAGTAATTAGTTTTGGTTTGTTTTCTCCCTCATCTGGGAGTTAGCAGGAATTTGGCCATAACTAATAAGTGCATGATTAGTTTAGAACCTTTTAATCCATACACTCCTTTCTATTGACATCTCTAATAATATTTCTAGAGGCTCCACTGGGATTCTGAGTGGTGTAATCATGTTAATACAATCACAAATTACATTCTAGTAATCCTGCAGTTATTAAAGAGGATTCCCATTAGAAGAATAAATGCAGGTAGTCACATACTTCGCAGATTTCAAGAAAAAACAAGTTACTTGCTTGAGGTCTCCAACTCTTTCCAGTGGTTCACTAGAATTTTCATACAAATCTAAGATTTATTCAATGCAGTCAACACACACTGAACTTAAATGTAATTTCTGTTCCCATGATCATATATATAATAACACTTATTGGTAATAATTAAGTGGGTTTTGGGGATAATTAAATAAAGGTCTGAATTGATGACATCATTCTCAGATGTGTTTCAAGTCAGAATGAAATTTTTCATGCACCGTTGCTGCCATATGTCAGCATTCAGAATATGTAGCTAAGACCAGGAACCTCCATGCTCTTACATGTAGAAAAATACAATGAAAGAATGTCCTTGCACTAAAAAGTTTAGAATGGAAAAAGAAGTACTTTACAGACATTAGGAAAAATTTCTTCACTGAAAGGTTTGTCAAGCATTGGAAGAGGCTGCCCAGGGAAGTGGTTGAGTCCCCATCCCTGGAGGTATTTAAAAAATGTGTATACGTGGCACGTACTTAAGGACGTGGTTTAGTGGTGAAATTGGCAGTGTTAGGTTTACGGTTGGACTCAACGATCTTAAAGGTCTTTTCCAACCTAAATGAAAATGATTCTAAATGAAAATAAAATGAGGAGTCGGCCAAGTAAAAAGCTGAATAATTTGTGAAGGTATTTATTAGTAATTTTTACAGAAAATATTTTCAGTCTAAATGTAGAAATATATTGAATTATCTTGATTAGATGTGCAAAGTAATACTTTATTCCTTTTGTACTACTGCAGTGCATTACTATTGCACCATACAGTACAGTTAATGAGCTATTTGATCATTCTTATTGAAGAGGCTAATCTCATCATAATTGGGCTTTAATATTACTATGGCTTTTTTGGCACATGACCTAAGAAAGCTTGACTTCAATTCTAGAATATATTGCTTTTTGTTCTAGGAATCCTTTCAATTCTTTCTTCTTTTTTTTCTCCCCCCCCACCCCTGTGGAAGAGCAAATATTCAAGAATATGACAGCCAAGGGGGGTCATGTTCCATGAGCTAGGCTGACTTGGCAGCTAGTGAAGAAAATGCAGTCAAAAGGGGACACGTGTCCTCCAGAGTTCAAGCAAAGCCAAGACATTCCTGAGTCCTGTCCTGGCAGATGCTTTTACCTTGGGACAGCACTGTGTCTCTAGATAATAGGGTAYTGGTGAATCATTCTGATGAAAATGAAATTACCTTTTCCTTCTCTTTCCTCATAATTGATCCAATTACTGGGTTTAGAGTGTTGAAAAGAACTCTGAATATTTAAGGCAGACATAGACTAATTCTTAGGGAAATTCTTCTTATTCTCCCTAAGAAGAATGTGGAAAGAATTTGTATTGCTTCATCAGTTCAGGATGTTGGTATCAGCTCTTCTTCAACCATTATGCCACAAAGGGAAAGAAAATCATATAGTTATTCCTCCTTAAGCAAAGTTTAAAGGACTGCTGAAATTCGTCTCCTTGTTCCCATATCTTCTATGACAATAGAGGAATACTGACATGAGAGATATGAAAGCAATTTTTTTTTTTTTTTTAAGGAAGGATAGTCTAGGCCAGTGTCGCAAAACAGTGAATTACTTGCACCATTAATGATTTTTTTTTTTCCAATTTTACTAAATCACTTCAAGAGATTGTAATTTCTGCTAGTTACAGAACTACTCAAATACCCGTATAAGAAGAATTCCCCTAACCATACCCAGGAAGAAACTTCCAGCAGAACAGGAAGGGAAACCATGCTAATGCACAGTACAATTCCTTACCTCCACTCCCAGTCATGTATATTTATACACAAAGTATTCCTGCTGCCTAGAAGTAGAAAAAAAATTACTTCCTCGGTCTCATAACTTTGGTCACCAGGAGACATGGACYTGATGTTAAGCAGTGACCTGGTGAGATTTCCCTCCTAGTTATTTTTCAACTACTTATGAAATTACTTTTTACATGAGCGAGTATACTGTACTGTTCCAGCACTGGGATGTGCCTAACTGATATAATTAAGTCACATTTATCCATTTAGACTATGATTTGGCTTTAGGCCCTACCACTTCTCTGAGAGTGGATTTTCGTTTATCTGTTAAAAGACTTGCAGTTTAGCTGCAGGTCTGGTTTCCATTCTTCACAGATATTTCCAGATTTCACAGATCTGTTTGATACATATAAACTGTGAGATTTCACTGAGTCATCCACAAAGCTGTTTCATACACATTTCCTCCAGAATCTCTCATAAACAGATGTGTGTTAAATTGCTCAGTATTAATATTGTCTGTCTCTTATGGATAAAGACCTCAGGAAATTAAAAACAAAATATAGATGAGCAAAACTAATGTTTCTGAAATTATGTTTCTGAAGGGCACTAGATTATTTTTAGAGAAACTCTTGAACAGCCTTGCTTGTTTTAAGAAATCACAGTAATGGTGCTGCGAAACATCATAAATATTCATTTCTTACCATTTCCCCAGAAGGTATTTCTACTTCACTTCCTATTTTTCAGTCTTCAGTGATGCCTTTAGAATTACGGAGGGTATAGGTACCCACTCTGCACCAGCAATTTAAACTAACATTGCTGTCATTAACTTGCTAAAAATTAGTAATTTGTGGAAGGAGAAAATATTAATGAAACTGGATTTTTTTCGTGCAACACTGATTATTCTAAAATACCCCAAACTTGTGAGGAACTGAGTAACTAATTCCCCTGTTCACTACTGTGAACGCATTTCAGAGCATATAGCCTCCAATCCCTCTTCAGAAACTTTTGTCCTGAATGTTTCCTCCTTGCCTGSTTCTTCTTCCCCATAGTCTCACAAACTGTTGGAAAACAATGGGCAGCAAAAACACTTATACATGTGTCCTGGTTTTGGCTTGGATAGAGTTAATTTTCTTCCTAGTAGCTGGTCTASTGCTGTGTTTTGGATTTAGTATGAGAAGAATGTTGGTAACACACTGATGTTTTAGTTGTTGCTAAGTTGTGTTTGCACTAGTCAAGGACTTTTCAGCTTCCCATGCTCTGCCAGGTGCACAAGAAGCTGGGAGGGAGCATAGCCAGGAGAGCTAACCCAGCTGGCCAATGGGGTATTCCATACCAGGTGACATCATGCTCAGTACATAAACTGGGGTTGGTGGAGGAGGGGGATCGCTGTTTGGGCATTGGTCAGCGGATGGTGAGCAATTGCATTGTGCATCACTCATTTTGTATATTCTATCATTAATATTGTTATTATTGTTATTATTTTCCCTTCCTTTTCTGTTCTATTAAACTGTCTTTATCTCAATCCACGAATTTTACTTTTTTTTTCAATTTTCTCCCCCATTCCACTGTGGGAGGGGGGGTGAGCGAGTGGCTGTGTGGTGTTTGGCTGCCTGCCAGGTTAAACCACAACAGTCTTTTTTTGGCACCCAATGTGGGGCTCGAAGGGTTGAGATAATGACACATCTGACCTGACCTGTTAAAACAAATTTGTTACAAGCATTCATTATATCAGTTTAGTAGTCGCTGGTCGCAATGTTGGTTTACTTGCTCTCAGAGTTGTTGGATCTGTTCTCGGAGTTGTGTTATGTAACACCTTACTTGCTGTATATACTGTTTATCAGTGTTTATGTGCTGTTTATCAACTCTGGGAGATGGATTAAGGTTATCGCTTTGCTATACTGTGTAACACTGGCTTATGGTATGATAAAATTACTGGTCATGAGATTGTACTCAGCACTGCCGTTATCTCTGTGCTTCGGGAGTTACCTCTCGGAAACTATTAGTAAATACACTTTTTACCTCTTCTCCTCGGAAAGCCAACTTACGGGGGACACACATTCCTTCACCTTCCCCTTCTCCTCCAGGCTGATTACAGTAGCTCTTGAGGATTTTGAATATCCTTGGGATGTTCAAACCAGCATGTTCTTATTGCTATGTCTCCTGGATGTATTTCAGGCCTTGTTTAAGGTTAAACAACTATTTAAGAATACTACCCAGAGATCTGCCCAGAGGCTGGATAGTTATGAGTGGCAGGGACAGTATGGGCAACTACCTAGGACAGTGAGCACCCCCAGTGTTTTGGAACTTCACCCCGGAACAAGTAAAGAATCCTGAAAAACTAATAAAATATTTGGAAAAAGTATGCTGTCACCCCGGTGATTCCAGAGAGACACAAATCACTGCAACGTGCTGGGGCCTGGCCCATGCCTACCAAGCCCTATTCAACATTATTCAGAACCCTCAAGGAGAAAAGAAGGTCTCCAGATCTGACGACAAAGCAACAGGCACTGCGGCTACTCCAACCCCCGCGACAGGCACTACAGCTTAGCCAGACGACCAACCCATGCTGGTATCAGTCACCCCTATACAGAAGAACAAATCTTGGAAGCGGAAGTCAGCTCGTTTAGAAAGGGATGATGGAAAAGCAGGGCCATCATGAGGAGGGGAGGAGGAAGAGGAAGAACTTGTAAATGAGACGGAAACCACCCGATCCCTATCCCTGAGTGAGTTGCAAGATACGCGAAAAGATTTCAGCAGTCGTCCAGGCGAGCACATTGTCACCTGGCTGCCTTGATGCTGGGATAAAAGGGCCAGTGGCCTGGAATTAGAGGGTAGGGAAGCCAAGCAGCTGGGATGCCTCTCTAGGGAAGGGGGCATTGACAAAGCAATTGGAAAAGGGGCACGAGTCCTCAGCCTCTGGAGGCAACTCCTGTCAGGCGTGAAGGAAAGGTATCCCTTCAAGGAGGATGTTACATGTCACCCAGGCAAGTGGACCACCATGGAGAGAGGTATCCAGTACCTGAGGGAATTAGGCGTGTTGGAGGTGGTTTATAGTGACCTGGATGACGAGCGAGTATCCAAAGATCCAGATGAAGTCCAGTGCACCTGACCCATGTGGCGGAAGTTGGTCCAGAGTGCACCAGCGTCGTATCCCAACTCATTGGCAATACTGTCCTGGAAAGAGGAAGAAGCACCAATGGTGGATGACTCTGGGAATACAAAGAAAGTGTCTCTTCCTCCCTTGTCTCGGCTGTGAAGAAACTGTCCCAGAAGGTCCAGAAACTCGAAGAGGATAGGTCCTACTCTCCACCTCTATGGACCAGTATCTCAGCTATTAGGAGTCAGCGTTCTTCTGCTCAAGAGAGAGGATATAGGAGGTACACACCACAGGGCACCCTGTGGTTTTACCTGCGTGACCACAGAGAAGACATGAGGAAGTGGGATGGGAAACCTACCTCGACCCTAGAGGCACGGATATGTGAGTTGCAAGGGAAAACAACCACACAAGGGGGTTCTCCCAGGAAAATTGCTGCTCCAGTTTCCAGAAAAAAACTGTCTCATGACAGTCCACTTTCCAGTGAACAATCCCCCAGACAGAGTAGATGGGTTGATCTCACTTCGGATTGCAATGAAGAAATTCTTGACTCGTATTTACAAGAAGTGAGTAACGAATACTATGACCAGGACTAGAGGGGCCCTGCCTCCGGCCAGGTGGAGGAAAGGGCCAACTGGGTTTACTGGACTGTGTGGATTTGATGGCCTGGCACATCAGACCCACAGGAGTATAAGGCTCTTGTAGACACCGGTGCACAGTGTACCCTGATGCCATCAAGCTATGAAGGGGCAGAACCCATTTGTATTTCTGGAGTGACAGGGGGATCCCAAGAACTGACTGTACTGGAGGCCGAAGTGAGCCTAACCGGGAATGAGTGGCAAAAGCACCCCATCGTGACTGGCCCAGAGGCTCTGTGCACCCTTGGCATAGACTACCTCAGGAGAGGGTATTTCAAGGACCCAAAAGGGTACTGGTGGGCTTTTGGTATAGCTGCCTTGGAGACGGAGGAAATTAAACAGCTGTCCACCGTGCCCAGTCTCTCAGAGGACCCTTCTGTTGTGGGGTTGCTGAGAGTTGAGGAACAACGGGTGCCGATTGCTACCGCAACGGTGCACTGGCAGCAATATCGCACCAACCAAGACTCCCTGATTCCCATCCATAAGCTGATTCGTTGTCGACTGGAGAGCCAAGGAGTGATCAGCAAGACTCGYTCACCCTTTAACAGTCCCATATGGCCAGTGCGAAAGTCTAACGGAGAGTGGAGACTAAVAGTAGACTATCGTGGCCTGAACGAAGTCACGCCGCCATTGAGTGCTGCCGTGCTGGACATGCTAGAACTTCAATACAAACTGGAGTCAAAGGCAGCCAAGTGGTATGCCACCA
>JAYKAV010000624.1:34026-45868 GCA_035582835.1 Phoebastria nigripes
CACACACCATCTCTCCTGCCCTGAAAGACTGTTATGACAGATGGAGCCCAAAGTCATGGACTAAATGAACTCAATGGACATTTTAGAGGGATGGGCATAGACTAAGGGAATGATATCTGTGCRTATATCTCAAAAGACAAGARAAGTGGTGGTGATTAATTGGAATGTATTGGAAAATGTGAGACCTGGGCATGATGTAGATGGTATAGAATAAGGGGTGGATACTGTCCTGGTTTTGGCTGGGATAGAGTTCATTTTCTTCCTGGTGCTGTGTTTTGGATTTAGTATGAGAATAATGTTGATAACACACTGATGTTTTAGTTGTTGATAAGTAGTACTTACACTAGTCAAGGACTTTTCAGCTTCCCACGCTCTGCCAGTGAGCAAGAAGGGGGAGGAAGCATATCCAGGACAGCTAACCCGACTGGCCAATGGGGTATTCCATACCATATGACGTCATGCTCAGTACATAAACTGGGGTTGGTGGAGGAGGGCGATCGCTGTTTGGGCATTGGTCGGCAGGTGGTGAGCAATTGCATTATATTTTGTATATTCTATCATTATTATTGTTGTTGTTATTATTATTATTATTATTATTATTATTATTATTATTTTCCCTTCCTTTTCTCTTCTATTAAACTGTCTTTATTTCAACCCACGAATTTTACTTTTTTTTTCAATTCTCTCCCCCATCCCACTGCAGGAGGGGGAGTGAGCAAGCGGCTTTGTGGTGTTTGGCTGCCTGCCGGGTTAAACCACAACAACATGTGTTCGTTTTTAACGTAGGCTAATGGCTGCTTTTAGAGAGAAGGAAACCATTCCTGTCTACTTCACTGCATAAAAAATTTTGGTCTGTTCATTGTAGATGAAAACGGGAAAACTCCATTCTGAGAATCCTAAAAACACCTCAAAACTTGCCCATAAACAAACAAACAAACAAACAAAAACCTCTTGCCTTTCAGGAACTGTTATTTCAGCTGAAATCAGAACTAAAATCTACACTGAAGTGCTATTTGCACCTTTATGTCAATCCATTAGATACAAGAGGATGTTATAAAAACTACTTCTGAACATCTGATTCTGAACTAGACATTTTTCTCATAATAAATTAATTTGCTTTATTTCCACTAATTTCACTTGTTCATTTTGTTTCACTGAATGTCAATTTTGTTAGTTCAGAGATATAGACAACAAATATGTACCAAACATGTTTAACAGAGCTGTAGCAAACAGTAAGCTTTCTGATCCATCTTTATACAGGAGTGCATTAAAGAAACATTTTATAAAAAAACCAAACCAAACCAACAAACTAAAACCCTAAAGACTAAAATGCTAGGATCTTTTTCTTTCACAGTGGATGATTTGTGGTCTGTATACATCACTTTTAGTTTCTGAGGTTTTAAAAGTATATTATGAAGAATGTGTTTCTCAAGTGGGTAGACAGCAGAGGCAGGCAGAATGCACAAAGCTACCCTCCCTGTAGTTGCCAGTTAGCTTCAGCATCATTTCCTTTCTTTACAGTGTTTTGCAGCATTTTGTGTTTTGCTAATGAATGATAGCTCCGGCAAAAACAGCAAAATGAGTTCCAGCATTTTGCCAATGTATGTCAAAGATGATCTGTAAGATCTCTCCCCTATATTTTAAATACGGGACACTTTGGGGGGAACTACATGTTTTGATAGATAATGCAGTATGTTCACAACAGTGACAAATTGGTATCTGTTCTGAGAAGTTGAGACAATGCTGTGCACCAGACTGAGGTAAAAAAATGCATTTCACATATCTTGTCTGATTGATGTTCAAGTCTGTATGAAGCAATGAAGCCACTACTAAATCTTGTATTCTAAAGTTTTAAAAAGAATATAATCATATCTGTTTTTTAGAAAGTTAGACAGTTTTTAGAGAAGAAAATAATTCAGTCTTCTGGTTTGGCACTATATTTAAAAAGAATATATGCCAAGGCATATTTTAATATTTCCATTCAATCTAATTAAATCTGACAGAAAACACATATCTAAACTCTCTGTGAGGTCTTCTTTGTTGGCAGATACCAAGGCATATGTAAAAAATACAGTAAAAAAACCCAATGCAAGCTAAAAGTATACTGACATTGAAATCTCAATGTACCTTGCTTTTTTTTTTTTGCTTTCCCCCCCACCCCCCGCCATGGTGTAAAATCATAATCTCAAAATGCCACTTTTTTTCTGGGTAGTTGGACACATCACTGTGCAAGGTCTGGAATTTTACATGTTTTAAGTAGAATGTTGCCAAGCTCATAAAAGTCTTGAAGGAAGCCAAGCCATCCACATTCTTAAAAATAGAGATTTATTTAAACACTTGTAGAAAGAGTTGAGCATGTTATTAAACTAAGTAAGCAAAATTGTGGAAGGCTGGATTCCACYGATAATGAGATAAAACAAGAAGAATAGCTATAAAATCTAATTCTTGTAATACTGCATGAATCATAAAAATCTGACACGATGCAGTAAATATAAATTGATTCTCCCTTATGGCAATGAAAGTATACTGACCAAATAGTCTCATCCATTACTAATGGAAAATCTAGCTTGTACAGACACTAATTGATGCCATTACCTGGACACAGCAGGCACAAACACAAAAACCCATTGCACTGACTTTAATTAAACTGAACCCCTAGAATTAGTTCCTCAAGAATGTGATGGAGAATTCTGATGTGAAAAGGTTTCACACACGCCAGCCCTGGTTCACCTCTGAATATAAATGTTGACAATTAATTGCTGTGAAAATCACTTTTGCAAGTATTAGTTTCTGTGACGATAAACACAAATGTTTGATGAATTATGTATCAAGTACATCTTACAGACTGTTCTGGGCCTGCTCCTATGGAAGAAATTACAACACTTACAGCTTGGTGGTATATAAGGAAGGAAGGAACCTCTTCTTGACTGAAGAAGTGATAGGGAAGTCACTTAAATGAAATGTACTAGCTTCTCATGTGAACATTCCCAACCTTTAAAAAGGCAGAAAAGGATTTGCTTAAACCATGCTTAGTCTCTAAGTTAGAGTGATACAGCGTAACTGTACTTGAACAGCCTTCAGTATGAGCCCATAAAGTTTTGTTAGCTGTAGTTTGGATAACGCCAATGTCAGGAAGCAGAGCAGATGTTGATGGTGATGGAAACCTATAGATTGCTTTAACAATAAACTAGTTATTCTGGAATCCTATTCTAGATGCCATTTATCTCGGGTTTGAAATACTTTGACCCACTGTGGCAGCCACATGCATTGAAAATATTAATCTATTGTAAGGATAAATTGACAAAGTTATGCAGGATGCTTCTGGATTTCAATGCATCTTTATACATGTGCAAAACTGAGGTCTTACAACAGTACCAAAGATGGCAAAACATGAATAATGGATTTAAGATGAAAGTTCCCCTGGAATGCCTGATGTTTCCCAAGTTCYACTTGAATGCCCTTAAGACAGCCAGCATGGCTTCACCAAGGGCAAGTCCAGCCTGACCAACCTAGTGGCCTTCTATGATGGAGTGACTACATCAGTGGACATGGGAAGAGCTACGGATGTCATCTATCTGGACTTCTGTAAGGCCTTTGACACAGTCCCCCACAACATCCTTCTCTCTRAAYTGGAGAKMTAYGGATTTGAGGGATGGACTGTTCAGTGGATGAGGAATTGGTTGGATGGTCACATCCAGAGGGTAGTCAATCAATGTCCAGATGGAGATCAGTGACAAGCGGTGTCCCTCAGGTGTCTGTATTGGGACCAGTACTGTTTAATATCTTCATCAATGACATAGGCAGTAGGATCGAGTAGACCCTCAGCAAGTTTGCAGATGACACCAAGCTGAGTGGTGTGGTTGACACACCTGGGGGACRGGATGCCATCCAGAGGGACCTGGACAAGCTCAAGAAGTAGGTCCGTGTGAACCTCATGAGGTTCAACAAGGCCAAATGCAAGGTCCTGCACCTGGGTCGGGGCAACCCCCAGTAGCAATACAGGCTGGGGGATGAAGGGGTTGAGAGCAGCCCTGCCGAGAAGGCCTTGGGGGTACTGGTGGATGAAAAGCTGGACAAGAGCTGACAACGTGTGCTCGCAGCCCAGAAGGCCAACTGTATCCTGGGCTGCATCACAAGAAGCATGGCCAGCAGGTCGAGGGAGGTGATTCTGCCCCTCTACTCTGCTCTGGTGAGACCCCACCTGGAGTACTGCATCCAGTCCTCAACACAGGAAAGACATGGACCTGTTGGAGAGGGTCCAGAGGAGGGCCACAAAAATGATCAGGGGGATGGAACGCCTCTCCTATGAAGAAAGGCTGAGAGAGTTGGGATTGTTCAACCTAGAGAAGAGAAGGCTTTGGGGAGACCTTATTGTGGCCTTTCAATACTTAAAGGGGGCTTACAAGAAGGATGGGGACAAACTTTTTAGCAGGGCCTGTTGCGACAGGACAAGGGGGAATGGTTTTGAACTAAAAGAGGGTAGATTCAGACTAGATGTAAAGAAGAAATTTTTTTATGCTGAGGGTGGTGAAACACTGGCATAGGTTGCCTAGAGAGGTGGTAGATGCCCCATCCCTGGAAACATTCAAGGTTAGGTTGGAGGGGGCTCAGAGCAAGCTGATCTAGTTGAAGATGTCCCTGCCCATGGCAGGGGGGTCAGACTAGATGACCTTTAAAGGTCCCTTCCAATCCAAACTATTCTATGATTCTATGATTCTATGATTTTTCTTTTGGTTTAAATTGGCATGATCTTATTTCTTTTAAGAGTTTTAGTTTGTATCTCAGTTTGATTCTGCTGTGCTCTAAATGTGGTTAATTTCAAGGATGATGCCTAAAACTGGTGTAAATTTCGATAGCCTCAAAGTAATAGCCTTTTCAAGGTTATATTTTACTTCCTTGTCTTTTAAGTGTCCCAATAATAAAAAGTCTTGCACTTCTATGTGCAACACATTCATTTCTCTCTGCATTTTAACAACTTAGTTTCAGTTCAGTAGTTCACAATACTGTCTTAACATTGGCTTTTGTCTTGTTGTTGTTGGATAAAATCATGAATGAGACACCATGCATTTAGCTCAGATAGGAGCATGTTTTTATTTGCTTTGTGTTGTAACTTAGATTATTATTACATGACAAGAGATGTTTGAAAAGGCCATCTTATCACATATCTTTCCCTGATAGTTGCTAAAAATCAGAGTTTCAATTGTTGCTCGTATACCAGTGAGATGCCTATACTGTAAATATCTAGATAAGAAAAGCTACTGTTTTGAATCTGTTTCTTAGAGACAAGAACAAGTGAAACTTGTGATTAGGTTTCTACAGAAAAAYGAAAATGAAATTTAGGAAAAGTTTGGAGGTATTGACATTGTCCTCTTCATTTGCAAAAGAATGTAGAGGTTAGTACAAGACAGAAGTTCTGCTTTGTGGAAAACTTTAGGCAAAACTTAGGCAAAGTAGAGTATGAATGAAGAGATAACAAACCCTTTAGAAGCTAATCTTGGTTTTCTCTTCTATTTTTAAAGAATAAATTAAAAGAAAGCATGAACCTGGGTACGGACAAGCATGTAGATAAACAGAGTTTGTGAATTTTACTGKTTTTTTTTTTTTTAATTTATTTTGAAATGAAACAAATTAGTGATTCCTCATGGAAAAAAATGCTGAGCTTATCAAACTGTTTTCTATGATCTTCAATTCATTGATACAGAAAGCATGCAGCTCAGTATGCTAATATTTAGAAGGGGGCTGTCTCCCAACCAGTATGACTAAAGAAAACTAAAAATAAATCTTTATTTTGTGTTAATTTTGAAACACTGCCATTTTCTTTGGCTGTAGAATAGCTTGCAGTTTGCTCTTTCATTTTTCCATCCAATGTGATTTTGCTGCAAAGAGAACACCAGCACAATGAAGTTCAGCTGGAGAAATGTTAGCTGCTTTGCTTTTTCCCAGTTTGTCAACAAGATGATAGTCCCCTGGAAAGTACATACTGCTTTCTTAACTATTATCTTTGWCTAATCAATGGTTTCCTATGTTTAATTGTTCCTTGAAGGAATTTAATTAATGAATTTAATATAAAATTTAGTTTCTTTTGATGCAACTCCCTCCTTCCTCTTTTTTTATCCCATTGCAAAAAGGAAAAGACAGTTTCTACTGAAAGAGATTTAAACTAGATTTGAAGGGGGAAAGGGATAAAACCAGGCTTGCTAGAGATAAGCCTGGGGGCGGCATGCCAATGTTTGAGTGACGGTGTGCTAGCGAGGTCCTTCGGTCTGCCGTCTTAGTGGAGGTAGGGGATGGAGATCCATGCGGCAGCAAAGACACAAGGGTTATTGATGTGTTAGAAACCATGGAAGCACCTGAGAACGGTCATGTAGGAATTAGGTCTCCTCCCCAAAAAAAGGTGGCGGGATCAATAACCCAACTGAAGTGCATCTACACCAATGTAGGCAGCATGGGCACCAAAAAGGAGGAGCTATTGTGCAGTCGTTGTGCAGCTGGAAAACTATGATATTGTTGCAATCACAGAAACATGGTGGGATGACTCGCACAACTGAAGTGATGCAATGGATAGCTATAAACTCTTCAGAAGGGATAGGCAAGGAAGGAGAGGTGATGGGGTAGCCCTGTATGTTAGGGAGCATTTTGACTGTCTAGAGCTTGACGATGGTGATGAAAGGGTTGAATGTTTATGGGCAAGAACCAGAGGAAAGGCCAACAAGGCAGATATCATGGTGGGAGTCTGTTATAGACACGCAACCAGGATGAAGAGACAGATGAAATATTCTATAAGCAGCTGGGAGAAGTCTCATGATTGCTAGCCCTTGTTCTTGTGGGGGACTTCAACTTACCAGATGTCTGTCGGAAATACAATACAGCAGAGAGGAAACAGTCTAGGAGGTTCCTGGAGTCTGTGGAAGATAACTTTCTGATACAGCTGGTGAGTGAGCCAACTAGGGAAGGTGCCCCACTGGACCCATTCTTTCTGAACAGAGAAGGACTCGTGGGTGATGTGATGGTTGGAGGCCATCTTCGGCATAGCGATCATGAAATGATAAGAGTTCTCCATTCTCAGAGAAGTAATGCAGGGGGTTAGCAGAACTGCTACCTTGGACAGCTACTGGCTTTTCATGGCTTGGACAGGCATACTCTTCACTGGCTAAAAAACTGGCTGGATGGCTGGGCCCAAAGAGTTGTGGTGAACGGAGTTAAATCCAGTTGGCAGCGGGTCACAAGCGGTGTTCCCCAGGGCTCGGTATTGGGGCCACTTCTGTTTAATATCTTTATCAATGGTCTGGATGAGGGGATCGAGTGCACAATCAGTAAGTTTGCAGATGACACCAAGCTGGCTGGGAGTGTTGATCTGCTTGAGGGTAGGAAGGCTCTGCAGAGGGATCTGGACAGGCTGGATCGATAGGCTGAGGCCTATCATATGAGGTTCAACAAGGCCAAGTGACGGGTCCTGCACTTGGGTCACAACAACCCCATGCAACACTACATGCTTGAGGAAGAGTGGCTGGAAAGCTGCCTGTCAGAAATGGACCTGGGGGTGTTGGTCAACAGCCAACTGAATATGAGCTGGCAGTGTGCCCAGGTGTCCAAGAAGGCCAATAGCATCCTGGCTTGTATCAGAAATAGTGTGGCCAGCAGGAGTAGGGAAGTGATCGTTCCCCCTATACTGGTGAGGCCGCACCTTGACTACTGTGTTCAGTTTTGGGCCCCTCACTACAAGAAAGACATTGAGGTGCTTGGGCATGTCCAAAGAAGGGCAATGAAGCTGGTGAAGGGTCTAGAGCACAAGTCTTATGAGGACCTGCTGAGGGAACTGGGACTGTTTAGTCTGGAGAARAGGAGGCTGAGGGGAGACCTTATTGCCCTCTACAACTACCTGAAAGGAGGTTGTAGCGAGGTGGGTGCCAGTCTCTTTTCCCAAGTAACAAGTGACAGGATGAGAGGAAACGGCCTCCAGTTGTGCCAGGGGAGGTTTAGATTGGATATTAGGAAAAATTTCTTCACCAAAAGGGTTGTCAAGCATTGGAAGAGGCTGCCCAGGGAAGTGGTTGAGTCACCATCCCTGGAAGTATTTAAAAGACTAGATGTAGTGTAGATGTGGTGCTTAGTGACATGTTTAGTGGTGGACTTGGTAGTGGTTAACGGTTGGGACTCGATGATCTTAAAGGTCCTTTCCAACATAAATAATCCTATGATTCTGTGATTTTATGACTTCCGGAGGGCAGACTTTGGCCTGTTTAGGAGACTGGTTGACAGAGTCCCTTGGGAGGCAGTCCTGAAGGGCAAAGGAGTCCAGGAAGGCTGGACATTCTTCAAGAAGGAAATCTTAAAGACGCAGGAGCAGGTCGTCCCAATGTGCCGAAAGACGAGCCGGCGGGGAAGAAGACCAGCCTGGCTGAAAAGAAATCTTTGGCTGGAACTCAGGAAAATAAAAGAGAGTTTATGACTATTGGAAGACCTAAATAATTCTTCGGTTCTGTGATTCTATTGCCAGTTACCAGTCAACTTTCCCCAAAAGTCCATTAACTTTCACATTTAAAAACATGTATTCTGTCTTTACTATGAATGTTATTTGGAAACAATTTTTTCCCATTACCAAATTATTTTACTTTTGTGTACTTGCTAGTCAACCCCTCTGACATATTGCCTTTGCTAACTTGGCATTTTATTGAAGCACATTCTATCCTTACCAATTAGTTAGGATTAAGAAATTGTTGTGGTTTAACCCAGCAGGCAGTCAGACACCACACAGCTGCTCGCTCACTCCCCCTCACCCCCAGTGGGATGGGGGAGAGAATCGGCAAAAAAAAAAGTAAAATTCGTGGATTGAGATAAAGACAGTTTAATAAAACAGAAAAGGAAGGGAAAATAATTATAATTATAATAATGATAGAATATACAAAATGAGTGATGCACAATGCAATTGCTCACCACCCGCTGAGCGATACCCAAGCAGCGATCACTACTTCCTGGACCATGCCTCCTATTTATATATTGAGCATGACGTCACATGGTATGGAATACCCCATTGGCCAGTTGGGCTAGCTGTCCCGGCTATGCTCCCTCCCAGCTTCTTGTGCACCTGGCAGAGCATGGGAAACTGAAAAGTCCTTGACTAGCAGACTACTTAGCAACAACTAAAAACATCAGTGTCTTATCAACATTCTTTTCATGCTAAATCCAAAACACAGCACTAGGAAGAAAATTAACTTTATCCCAGCCAAAACCAGGACAGTATCCACCCCTTATTCTATAACATCTACGTCATGCCCAGGTCTCACATTTTCCAATACATTCCAATTAATCACCACCACTTTTCTTATATTTTGAGATATATATATACACACACACACACACACACACAGAGATATCATTCCCTTAGTCTATGGGCCATGCCTCTAAAATGTCCATTGAGTTCATTTAGTCCATGACTTTGGGCTGCATCTATCATAACAGTCTTTCAGGGCAGGAGAGATGGTGTGTGGTGTTGGATTKTTGCATSCTGAARCCAGTTCTGGTTCCATCACYGCTGCACTTTGCTTGGTTTCATCAAAGTTCATTCTTCATTAATCTGGGTGATTCCTACTGTAATACCGTTGATATGGTCTATAGCAATCATAGAAGTGATGACATACAGTATTATATAGCAATTAACGTCATACAGTTCAGTTCATTGCCTATTCTCACCCAAAAATCAAATCCCCTTGAGGTACACATCGCACTTCCCCATCCTTTCGCATTACCCACCAAGTGCACCCAGGTCCTTGAGCAAAAGCAATCCCACGAATGGGTTTTCCCTTGCCTGAGGCAGGAGTAACCCAGACTGTCTTCCCCAGCATATTTTTTATGTGCACTACAGGGATTTTATCACCATCTACAGTACGTAAGGGTTTTGATTGGGCAGGGCCAGCTCGATTGAAAGGTCCCCTGGTATTGACTAGCCAGGTGGCTTTTGCTAAATGTGYATCCCAATSYTTGAATGTCCCACCACCCATTGCTCTCAGTGYAGTCTTTARCAGTCCATTGTATCGYTCDATTTTYCCAGAGGCTGGTGCATGATAGGGGATGTGATAYACCCACTCAATGCCATGCTCTKTGGCCCAGGTGTCTRTGAGGGTRTTTCRGAAGTGAGTCCCGTTGTCTGACTCAATTCTTTCTGGGTTGCCATGTCGCCATAAGACTTGCTTTTCAAGGCCCAGGATAGGGTTCCGGGCGGTGGCATGGGGCACGGGATATGTTTCCAGACATCCGGTGGTTCCCTCCACAATGGTGAGTACATAGTGCTTGCCTTGGTGTGTTTGTGGGAGTGTGGTATAATCAATCTGCCAGGCCTCCCCATATTTAGATTTCAGCCATCGTCCTCCATACCAAAGAGGCTTTATTCGCTTGGCTTGCTTGATTGTAGCACGGTTCACATTCATGGATAACCTGTGCAATAGCGTCCATGGTCAAGTCCACCCCTCGATCTCGAGCYCATCTATATGTTGCATCTCTTCCTTGATGGCCTGAGGTGTCATGGGCCCACYGAGCTATGAATAATTCACCCTTATGTTGCCAGTCCAGATCCACCTGAGCCACTTCAATCTTAGCAGCCTGATCCACCTGCTGRTTGTTYTGATGTTCTTCAGTGGCCCRACTCTTGGGTACGTGAGCATCTACGTGACGCACTTTTACAACCAGGTTCTCTACACGGGCAGCGATATCTTGCCACAATGTGGCAGCCCAGATAGGTTTACCTCTGTTGTTCTGCTTCCATTGCTGCAACCACCCCCACAGGGCATTTGCCACCATCCATGAGGCAGTGTAGAGATAAAGTACTGGCCATTTTTCTCGTTYGGCAATATCCAAGGCCAGCTGGAKGGCTTTCACCTCTGCAAACTGACTCGATTCACCTTCTCCTTCAGCAGTTTCTGCAACTTGTCGTATAGGACTCCATACAGCAGCCTTCCACCTCCGATGCTTTCCCACAAGACGACAGGACCCATCAGTGAACAGGGCATATTGCTTCTCATTTTCTGGTAGTTTATTATACAGTGGGGACTTTTCAGCACGCATCACCTCCTCCTCTGGGGATGTTCCGAAATATTTGCCTTCTGGCCAGTTTGTGATCACTTCCAAGATTCCTGGGCGACTGGCGTTTCCTATTYGGGCCCGTTGTGTGATCAGCRCGACYCACTTACTCCACGTAGCATCAGTTGCATGATGTGTRGAGGGGACCCTCCCTTTGAACATCCAGCSCAGCACCGGCAGTCCGGGTGCCAGGAGGAGYTGTGCTTCAGTACCAACCACTTCTGAAGCAGCTCRAACYCCTTCATATGCTGCCAATATCTCTTTCTCAGTTGGAGTATAGCGGGCTTCGGATCCTCTGTATCACCGACTCCAAAACCCCAGGGGTCGACCTTGAGTCTCCCCTGGTGCTTTTTGCCAGAGGCTCCAGGTAGGGCCATTCACCCCGGCTGCAGTGTAGAGCACATTCTTTACATCTTCTCTGGCCCGGACTGGCCCAAGGGTTACTGCATGAACTATCTCCTGTTTGATTTGTTCAAAGGCTTGTTGTTGCTCAGGGCCCCATTTGAAATAGTTCTTCGTCTGGGTCACTTGATAGAGAGGGCTTACAATCTGACTGTAATTTGGAATATGCATTCTCCAGAAACCCACAACGCCTAAGAAGGCTTGTGTTTCCTTTTTGCTAGTTGGTGGGGACATGGCTCTTACTTTGTTGATCACATCCATTGGGATGTGATGACGCCCATCTTGCCATTTTATTCCTAAAAACTGGATCTCCTGTGCAGGTCCCTTGACCTTACTTTGTTTTATGGCAAAACCAGCCTTCAGAAGG
>JAYKAV010000624.1:46618-64116 GCA_035582835.1 Phoebastria nigripes
AGAGCCTTATACTCCTGTGGGTCTGATGTGCCAGGCCATCAAATCCACACAGTCCAGTAAACCCAGTTGGCCCTTTCCTCCACCTGGCCGGAGGCAGGGCCCCTCTAGTCCTGGTCATAGTATTCGTTACTCACTTCTTGTAAATACGAGTCAAGAATTTCTTCATTGCAATCCGAAGTGAGATCAACCCATCTACTCTGTCTGGGGGATTGTTCACTGGAAAGTGGACTGTCATGAGATAGTTTTTTTCTGGAAACTGGAGCAGCAATTTTCCTGGGAGAACCCCCTTGTGTGGTTGTTTTCCCTTGCAACTCACATATCCGTGCCTCTAGGGTCGAGGTAGGTTTCCCATCCCACTTCCTCATGTCTTCTCTGTGGTCACGCAGGTAAAACCACAGGGTGCCCTGTGGTGTGTACCTCCTATATCCTCTCTCTTGAGCAGAAGAACGCTGACTCCTAATAGCTGAGATACTGGTCCATAGAGGTGGAGAGTAGGACATATCCTCTTTGAATTGCTGGACCTTCTGGGACAGTTTCTGCACAGCCGAGACAAGGGAGGAGGAGATACTTTCTTCGTATTCCCGGAGTTTGGCAACTGCTTCATCCACCATTGGTGCTTCTTCCTCTTTCCAGGACAGTATTGCCAATGAGTTGGGATACGACGCTGGTGCACTCTGGACCAACTTCCGCCACATGGGTCGGGTGCACTGGACTTCATCTGGATCTTTGGATACTCGCTCGTCATCCAGGTCACTATAAACCACCTCCAACATGCCTAATTCCCTCAGGTACTGGATACCTCTCTCCATGGTGGTCCATTTGCCTAGGCGATATATAACATCCTCCTTGAAGGGATACCWTTCCTTCACACCTGACAGGAGTTGCCTCCAGAGCCTGAGGACTTGTGCCCCTTTTCCAATTGCTTTGTCAATGCCCCCTTCCCTAGAGAGGCATCCCAGCTGCTTGGCTTCCCTATCCTCTAATTCCAGGTTACTGGCCCCATTATCCTAGCATCGAGGCAGCCAGGTGACAATGTGCTCGCCTGGACGACAGCTGTAATCTTTTTGCATATCTCACAACTAACTCAGGGATAGGGATCAGGTGGTTTCCGTCTCGTTTACAAGTTCTTCCTCTTCCTCCTCCCCTCCTCATGATGGCCCTGCTTTTCCATCATCCCTTTCYAAACRAGCTGACTTCCGCTTCCAAGATTTCTTCTTATGTATAGGGGCAACTGATACCATCACAGGTTGGTCCTCTGGTTTATTTGCAGTGGCCGTCGCGGGGGTTGGAGCAGCTGCAGTGGCCGTTGCGGGGGTTGGAGCAGCTGCAGTGGCCGTTGTGGGGGTTGAAGCAGCTGCAGTGGCCGTCGCGGGGGCTGGAGCAGCCACAGTGCCTGTTGCCTTGTCATCATGATTCGGAGACCTTCTTTTCCCCTTGAGGGTTCTGAATAGTATTGAACAGGGCTTGGTAGGCATGGGCCAGGCCCCAGCACATTGCAGTGATCTGCGTCTCTCTRGAATTGCCAGGGTGACAGCATACTTCTTCCAAATATTCTACCAATTTTTCAGGGTTCTGCACTTGTTCAGGGTTGAAGTTCCAAAACACTGGGGGTGCCCACCGTCCTAGGCATTTGCCCATGCTATCCCACACACCCTGCCACTCATAACTATCCAGCCTCGGGGCAGATCTCTGGGTGATATTCTTAAATAGTTGTTTAACCTTAAACAAGGCCTGAAACGCATTCAGGAGACATAGCAATAGGAACATGCTGGTTTGAACATCCCARGGACATTCAACATTCTCAAGAGCTACTGTAATCAGCTTGGAGGAGAAGGGG
Source organism: Phoebastria nigripes (assembly GCA_035582835.1). Classification (NCBI taxonomy): domain Eukaryota; kingdom Metazoa; phylum Chordata; class Aves; order Procellariiformes; family Diomedeidae; genus Phoebastria; species Phoebastria nigripes. Next base: position 48,456 of record JAYKAV010000624.1, read on the forward strand.
AAGATGAAGGGAGGTGTCTCCCCCATAGGTTGGCTCTCCGAGGAGAAGAGGTAAAAGGTGTAGTTACTAATAGTTTCCGAGAGATAGCTCCAGAAGTACAGTGATGATGACAATGCTGAGTATAATCTCATGACCAATAATCTTATCATAATATAAACCAGTGTTACACAGTATAGTAAAGCAATAACCTTAATCCATCTCCCAGAGGTGATAAACAGCACAAAAACACCAATAAGCAGTATATACAGCAAGTAAGGTGTTACATAACCCAACTCCGAAAACMGATCCAACAACTCTGAGAGCAAATGAACCAACAAACCAACCATTGTGACCAGCGACTACTAAACTGATATAATGAATGCTTATAAAAAATCTGTTTTAACAGGTCAGGTCAGATGTGTCGTTATCTCAACCCTTCGTGCACCACGTTGGGCATCAAAAAAGGACTGTTGTGGTTTAACTCGGCAGGCAGCCAAACACCACACAGCTGCTCGCTCACTCCCTCCTCCCCTCAGTGGGATGGGGGAGAGAATRRGAAAAAAAAAGTAAAATTTGTGGATTGAGATAAAGACAGTTTAATAAAACAGAAAAGGAAGGGAAAATAATTATAATTATAATTATAATAATGATAGAATATACAAAATGAGTGATGCACAATGCAATTGCTCACCACCCRCTGAGMGATACCCAAGCAGCGATCACTACTTCCTGGACCACGCCTCCCATTTATATATTGAGCATGACGTCAAATGGTATGGAATACCCCATTGGCCAGTTGGGCTAGCTGTCCCGGCTATGCTCCCTCCCAGCTTCTTGTGCACCTGGCAGAGCATGGGAAACTGAAAAGTCCTTGACTAGCAGACTACTTAGCAACAACTAAAAACATCAGTGTCTTATCAACATTCTTTTCATGCTAAATCCAAAACACAGCACTAGGAAGAAAATTAACTCTATCCCAGCCAAAACCAGGACAGAAATTTGGAAGATATCAACATTTTTCTCCAAAACCTTCTATCCAAGGGGTGCTGGGAAGTAACATTGTACTTTTTCTAGTGAAATTCTCTTTGTTAAGTTTGTCCCTAGGGCCAGATCAAAACAGATAGCTGCCTAGAGTAGCAAAATAAAACAAAATGAAAAGCCTAGCTCCAACTCTTTCAGTTAAAATGTTTTTATACATATCTCAATGGCCTATTTTTCTCATTCTTACTGCTGTCTTCGCACTTTTAACTGATACGTTGGTGCTGCTTTAAGATTGCTAAAATGCACTATAAAGTGCATATAGTAGCTAAGGAAACATGTTCTCTATGGATTTGCAGAGACTTTTCTTCAGCTACTCGGAGCAGCTGGTGAAAATAGGGTAGGGAGAAAGGCAAAGTAAGGAAGGAGCCCCTAAATGTGAGTACTAAATAGAATTCTTTACTCCTGCAAAAATGCTATCATAGAATTCATGGATTTCTCTATAATTCATTAAAGTTAAAAGTAATGGAGTTGGATGTAGTTTCTATGTTAGAAAACTATAACATGTACAACATGTAAATTATAAAAAGGAATGTTGTGAAAAAATAAAGAGTTCTAAAAATTGTTTTTAATCTCTGCAGTGAATTCAGGGCAAGTAGCTTCCAGTAGATTTACAGAAAAAGAAGGGCTAATAGGAGTTACTAGCTGTAGTACTTCCAGCTTGCTTTTTGAAGGTATTTAGATAATTCTTTAGAAATATTTAGTATAGAATAGAATAGTTCAGTTGGAAGGGACCTACAACAATCATCTAGTCCTGACCAAAAGTTAAAGCATATCATTAAGGGTATTGTCCAAATGCCTCTTAAACACTAACAGGCTTGGGGCATCGACCACCTCTCTAGGAAGCCTGTTCCAGTGTTTGACCACCCTCTCAGTAAACAAATATTTCCTAATGTCAAGTCTGAACCTCCCCTGGTGCAGCTTTGAACAATTCCCATGCCTCCTGTCACTGGATACCAGGGAGAAGAGATCAGCGGCTCCCTCTCCAGTTCCCCTCCTCAGGAAGCTGTAGAGAGCAATGAAGTTGCCCCTCAGCCTCCTTTTGCTGTGTGAAAAATCATTGTCTTCTCGCTTATTGTCTTCTTGTCTTATTGCTGTTGGCTATCACTTCTGAATATAAGTTATGTTCTTTTTAACTGAGAGATGATAAACATTCCCAAACTGTTTACACTTAAGGTTAAAACACATTAGTTTGAATTCCTTTCAGTTACATTGTCGTAGATGAGAGGGAGAGTAATAACTGCCAGTCAGTTCGAAAGTAATCTTTGAGGGTGTATCTTACAAACCCTCACATATCCTTATCTAAGTAGAACCAATACTATTGCATCTGCATAAATATGCAATGGGTTTCTGTAATTGCATGCCTGTGTACCCATAGTAGTAAACCAAACCAAACCAAACCAAACCAAAAACTGCATAAAAATTGAAAAGCAACAAAGAAACTGTGTGAAGGAATTCAAAGCAAACATATGTGAAGGGAGGCATTAGGCCATGATTTACTCTAAAATCAGGTTGCTTCAAAGTAGCTCAAGAAGTTCATGGAAGATGTTAGACTCTCTGACATGCTGATTGGTTTACATTTAGAATGATTAATCAAAACTTTGCAATATTCAGTATTTACTTTCTTCAAACTCTCTAAGAATCTTCACTCCGGCTTAAAACTAGCTTTTAATTTGCTCCAGTACTAATGCTGCTGTGTATGTTTATTTTGGCTGGAGCTACATAAAGTATTGCTGACACCTAGCTACTCACAATCAGAGGTCATGTTTGAGGAACTCTTGAGATAAGCTTTAATATCCTGACATTTGAGAGAAAGAAAAGAGCTACCTTCTAGCTTTAGACTCTTCAGAGTTTTTTTCTACAGCTGTACATGACTGATTTTTTTTTTCCCTCCTCCTGAATGGGGAGACTGTAATTGCAGCAGTTTGAGACAAATCTGGAAAAAAAATCAGTTATGACTGGCTAGCTCTGTAATACATATCCAATTGATTTTGATAAGTCTGTGGTACATTTCTGGGAAGAAAGGAAAAATGGGAAAGTGAAACAGAAACAGTAACTGTCCTTAAAACATGTTTTTCAGCTAAGAATTTTGGTAAATATTCTTCATTGTTGTGGCTTTAGTACACCTTAATAGCGAAAATACTGGACCCAGGAAATGCATCAGATTTAAATGTATTTCATTTTTATTGCTAGCGTTTCTAATAATGTGGTTTTTAATTCTTTCATCCTCTGAATTTTTTAACTATAGCAAGAAATTTTTAACTTTTCAAAGTTTTTTTACACTACTAACAGTTCCTAAATGTAAATACCACTTCTTCTTCCAGATTGTAAACCTCAACTGTGATGAATTTTTGTTTTAGATAATATCTATTTTTGCTTTTAATTAATCAGGGCTGGAAATACTTGAAACTTTTCTGTTCCTTCAAACATACCTCTTCTTGAGAAATCAATATACATCACAATGCTCAACTTTATCATCCATCAAATAAGAGACATTTTGGCCTAATTGAGTATCTTTTAAAACTGAAACATCATCAAAATAATTATGGTGAGTGAGAGCAAAGATTTTTTTAGACCAGTACACTTTCTCTTCTGTAGCTAGTAATGGATGCTTAGATAAAATGTACAAGAAACGGGGCATATATAATGTGATCCTTTTCCTACCATATTCTTGCAAAATAAAAGATCTGGAAGGAAATTCTGATCCAGATGKTTTTGTTATGTTATTCTGATTAATAGTTACTAATAGATTTATTAATTAGTTTTATCCTTTTTGGAACTCATCTGTACTTTTAAGCTCAGTAAGACTCTGTAGAAACTTTCTTGTGATGCACAAATGGTATTTTATTTTGTTTTGTTTTGTTTTAACAGGAGTTCACTGTTCTTAATCTGTGAGAAATAACAAATGGTCATTCCCTGTTAATTAATGGTCATTCCCTCCTTTCTGTGTCATCTGTGCTTTTATAAACCATTGTCATATCTCTCCTCTGTTTTTTTTTTTTTTTTTTTCCAAAGTGAGGAGCCCCAATCCATTTAGTTTCTTCTCATAGGAAGAGACACTTCGTTGCCTGACTGCTATCTGTTAATCCATGCCACATTTCAGTGCTACTCTTTGAAGATGGGGTGACCAAAATTCTGGACAATATTGAAGAGGGGGCAACCCATGGGTTTATACAGTAGCAAAAATGTATCTTCAGTTTGGTTCTCTTTCACTTTCCTAACTGTATTTGGTATTCTGCATGCATTTTTGTACCCCAGTTATTTGAGCTGGTGTTTTCAGAAACAAAGATTTCTAGATTGCCCAAAGGTTTGTTTTTTTTCTTTTTTCCCCTTAATATAAACAACCAGTTGAAAGTCCCTGAGTACATGTTTATACTTACTGTTTTTTATTTATTTTGCTACGTAGTGCTTATCATAAAATCATAGAATGGTTTGGGTTGGAAAAGACCTTTAAAGATCACCTGGTCCAACCCCCCTGCCATTGGCAGGGACATCTTTCACTAGATCAGGTTGCTCAAAGCCCCACCCAACCTGACTTTGAAGACTTCCAATGATGGGGCATCCACAACTTCTCTGGGCAACCTGGTCCAGTGTCTCATCACCTTCACTGTAAAAAAATTTCTTCCTTATGTCCAATCTAAACCTACCCTCTTTCAGTTTAAAACTGTTGCCCCTTGCCCTGTCACTACAGGCCTTGGTAAAAAGTCTCTCTCCATCTTTCTTATAAGCCCCCTTTATATACTGAAAGGCTGCAATACGGTCTCACTGGAGCCTTCTCCTCTCCAGGCTGAACAACACCAACTCTCTCGGTCTTTCTTCATAGGAGAGGCGTTCCATCCCCCTAATAATTTTTGTGTCCCTCCTCTGGACCCACTCTAACAGGTCCATGTTTTTCTTGTACTGGGGGCCCCAGACCTGGAGGCAGTATTCCGGGCGGGGTCTCAGCAGAGTGGAGTAGAGGGGGAGAATTATCTCCCTCGACTTGCTGGCCATGCTTCTTTCTATGCAGCCCAAGATACAATTGGCTTTCCGGGATGCAAGAGGACGCTGGTGGCTCATGTCAGCATCCTAACTCTACACTTCACCTGGCCAATATCCCTCAAGATTGTGAATTCCACCAGCGAATGATCACTGCAGCCCAGGCTGCCAACAATCTTGACATCCCTAATTAGTTCTTCTGTGTTGGTGAGCAACAGGTCCAGTAATATTTCTTCTCTGGTCAGGCTGTCTATCACCTGGATTAAGAAATTATGTTCGATGCTCACAAAGAGTCTTCTGGATGGCATACAGCTTGCTGTGCTGCTTTTCCAGCAGATGTGAAGGTGATCGAAGTCCCCCAGCAGGATCAGAGCCTGCGAGAGTGATGCTTCCCATAGTTGAAGTAAGAATGCTTCATCTACAGGCTTCCCTTGGTCGGGCGGTCTGTAGTAAACACCAACTACAAGGTTTCCTTTGTTAGCTTGGCCCCCAGTTTTTACCCATAAGCTCTCAACCTGTTCGCTGCTGGTTTTCGAAGACAGTACAGTAATCCATTGTTTTACATAGAAGGCAACCCTCCCCCCGGCCCTCCTTCTTTTTCTGTCCCTTCTGAACAGTTTATAGCCATCGATTGCAGTGCTCTAGTCATGTGATTCATCCCACCACATTTCAGCAATAGTGATTACATTGTAGCTTTCTAGCTGCACATTGGCTTCCAGCTTCTCCTGATTGTTACCCATGCTGCATGCATTGTTATAGAGGTACTTCAGCTGGGCTATCGACCATGTCACATTTTTAGAGGAACACACCCTAATTCTTCTGAGGCATTTCACCGGTGTTTCCCTGTTGATTCCTAACACATCAGCAGTCCCTGGCTCTGCTGCTCAAAACTTCATCCCATTCCCCTGCTAAATTTAGTTTAAATCTCTCCATATAAGTCTGGCCAGCTTGTTGGTGAAGACCCTCTTGATGCACTTGGTCAGGTGAATCCTACCAGCTCCCAATAGACCTGGCTTCTCAAATGTAGATCCGCGATCATAGAAGCCAAAAACTCGAGTATGGCACCAGTCACGCAGCCAGGCGTTCAGCTGTTCAATTAATCTCCTCCTTCCTAATTCCCTTCCTCTGACTGGGAGAATAGAGGAGAACATCACCRATCCTTTTAACATTGCTCCAAGGGTCATATAGTCTCTTTTGATGGTTCTATGTTGCCTTGCCACAGTATCATTGGACCCTACATGGAATAGTAGGAGTGGATGATAATCTGTAGGGTTCACCAGGCTTGGCAGCCTCTCAGTGGAGTCATGAATGCAAGCTCCTGGTAGGCAACAAAATTCTCTAGAGAAATTGTCTGGATGGCTAATGGGTGCTTCAGTGCCCCTCAATAAGGAATCTCTGATTACTAATACTTTATGCGCTTTTCTGGTGGCACTGGTTCTAATGCACGTTGGCGGATGGATCAGCTTTGCATGATTGACTTCTTCTGGATCCTGTCTGTTACTCATGTGCTTAACTATCCACATTCAATTTCAGTGACTTTTTTCACTAATGGATCAGTACTGTGAAATCTTTCTGGAAGTTCTTATAGGCAGCTTTAGATCTGAAAATTTTTATATCATTATCTGCAAAATTCACCTCCTCAATATGACTGATTCTCCTAAATATATTGGACAACACAGAAGCTGACTCAGATCCCTGGCAGATCCCAAAATTATTCCCTCTTTGTTATAAAAACTGACCATTTACTTCTGTCATTGGTTTCAAACATTCACAGTCTATTAATCCACAAGAGGACATCTGGTATTTGCCTGTTACGTCTTGAAGTTTTTAAGAGTTTTTGACAGCTGACCTTGCTAAAATATTTTGAAAATACAGAAGTACAATGTAGAGTTCTAATTTAAACTTATTGCCTGCTTCAAAAAATTGTCCTGTGGGGCACAACTGCTCTCTGCAAAAGTCACATTGACTCTCTCCCAAAAATACTTACTCATGTGTCTTCTAATTCCATTTCTTCTTTTAGGACTACGAGTTGGTTTCAAATGGAAATTGCTGGTCTATAATTCTCCAGAAAACATCAGGGGATTTTTATGAACCCTCATTTTATTTGCCACATTCTGTTGTTCTTACTTTGAAGCTAATTTAAAAGATATTTTGTACATCATAGTTTGTAGTTCAGTGAGTTCATGTTCCTCTAGCATTTCTTCAGTGAAGATAATCAAGTGGTGGCAAGTTACTATTATTTGAATTAGTAGTTTTGAATCCCTTCTATTGACACTTCTATCTGAGGCAGTTCCTAAGATTTCTTCTCTTTTCTCTGCCGTAGAAACTCCTTAAATTTCCCTGTAGTAAACACTGAAATGATCTTTCTTGAGTATACCTTTTCTTATGTATGCTACTTTTTCATCTTAACTATATACTGGGTTAGTGCTAGCCTGTAGAAAGCTGTTTCCTTATTATAAGTTGAAATGTTTTATTATTAATTTTAATGTCTTGAGCAATTCGCTTCTCAAAATCTCTAAAAGTATAGAATAGAAATTCTTTTCTATTCTACTCATTTTGATATGGTTTCTACTTTTGAAGGGTATTTTTTATCCACTAATGGGCTCTTCTAGGCTGCTGTTTAATCATGCTGAGGAATTATTTCCTTCTTTATGTGGTCTTTTCAAAGTCCATTTTGTATGGTAACCTACATTTAGCCTGAGCTTCTAATATTGTAACCTTCTGCAAGCATGCAATGAATAAACATTTTATTCTTTCAGGTGAGCAGTTTAATTTCTTTCTAACGCATCTCTTCATCTTCAAAGCTCACAAGTAGAATTTTTGACCTTCCTAGCTATGAGAAAGCTCTTTATATGTACATTTTTTTTCTAATGTGAAGTGGCTTTTATATTCTAACATCTTGAACTAGGTGTTGGGCACTTTTCAGGATTAAATCAGATTTTTTTCTTATGTGAGTTTTCCAAGTAATTACTCCAAGAAACAATGATTGATAGCTTTTAAACACTTAATCTTCATCATGTCCTGTCGTGTAATTTCTCTGACCTGTATAGTGCCAGTCTACAGTTATAACTTTGTTTTCAGCGTTGGCAGATTTTCTGATCTCCTGTAGCGCTTCATGGTCTTTGTCCTAATCATTCACCCCTGCCAGGGAAGCCATGCCAGGTCCCTCCCTACACTGGAACCAGGTCAGGTATATGCAGAGTGGAACAGTGGATTTACTGTCCTGTTCCAAACTGCTGTATTCAGATGCAGAGTTGCTTGACATGGACCATCAAACAGCACTGATCACATGATTTGCTACTCCTTATATTCCCTGTTTCCTCCCTTTCTTTTCCCTGGTTCTTCCCCCTTTACCACTCTCAAATAAGTTCTCTTAATTATTTTTTTTTTTCCATTGGTCCCAGCTTTGCTACATCTGTACACAAATTTGATATTTCTGATACTGCTAAGTGGGTGACTGTGGCAGTGCACAGCATTATTGGCATGGTTACCCTGGTGCTGCTGGCCTTGGGTGATTGCACTCCCTGAGGGGCTCCAGCACCCCCTCCAAGGGTCTGTGAGGCTCAGCCCTTTCCCACGTAACTCCTCTTGCACACTCGTGAGAACCAGATGTCCTTCACAGAGCTGTCTGTAACTTTTGTCAACTTTTCACAGTCATCTGTTTCATCCAGTGGTTTGCTCATGTCATGTACAGTAGTTTCTCACATCCAGTTCAATTAGCTTAACCTCAGTCTGGGGCCAAATAAGCGTCTCAGACATCTGTCTGCAGCCTTAACACTCCAGTAAAGCTCAAAGATACTGATGCTCCCCAAAGCTTAAAGGAAAGGCTTGAACTGCTCTCAAAAAATATCAGATCTGTCACTACCTTGTATTGGAATTTTATTCATTAGTAATGAGATTTTAGGGATTGGATAGCTTGTTTATTTATAGTTCTAATCCCATTGTTTCCTCTGAAAGACTACAGAAAATATAGACAGCCACAACAAGGTGAGTGTCCTAACACAGTGTGATTGTACCAACTCATATCTAGTAGCACTCATGGAAAAAGAGAAATAACAGAGAATGAAATGAAGGGCTCCTTGGCTGACACATAGAAACAATAATAAACCCAACTGTCTGAAGTTGAAGAAGAGACCAAACAATTATTTGCAGATAAAAAAAGTTCGATTCTCCTTATAGCTTTAGAAAATCTTTGGAAATTGAGAAAAAATTCCAAAACACTGGATACAGGGCTTCAAAGGGTAGATCAAGTGAATACTGGGGATTACTATTGGAAATCATCGAAGACTGAGCTAGAAATAGAGTGAATCAGATATACAGAAAATGTAAGAACTCTCCTAGTCAAGGGTATTAATCAAGAGGTAAAATGAACAAGATAACTGGAATTAATTTGATGGTGTTCTCCATTTCAGAGAAACAAAAAATAGGAATATTAATGCTTCACTGATGCATCCTAGAACATTGCAGGGCTATGTCATATCAGTATAGATTTGATTTCAGTGGGTTTCTAGTAAATAAAAGGTATTTATGCCTTCCCACAGCACAAAACCCAGAAGTATCACTGGAAGCCTCTCGTGGAAAGTAAAATCCACACATGCAGGGGCCATACGCTTCCCATGGGCTTAGAATTAAATTTTGGAAATGATCAAGTAGACACTGAAGTTTGGCAGGGTGAACGCAAAAGGCAATTTGTGTAGGAGACCTTAGACACAGGTGTCATCAGACAGTTTTGATAGTTTTTAGTTGCAGCATTCTGTCTCCAGGACTGATGAGGTATTTTCATTATTATTTTTACTCCTCTTTCCAGCTTTCTAATCCAGCTAATCCCTCATCATCTCTAATATAGTGCCTCTTAGAGAATTTTTAAAGAAGTTATCATAACTTTTAGGACATATTTGATATGTGTATTTGGCTCACTTGGGTTGTATATTTTGTTGTATTCCCTTTGCCTGTTTAGACAGTGATGTACAAAAAGGTAAACACTTCACTTGTAAGTGAAGCCAAGAATTTATTATTAGTTTACTTAAATTTTTTACTAGTATTACCAAAATACAACAAACAGTTATTACTATTAGCCCAGTTACAATGATGTTAACACTTACTATCTAAATTATTAATACTAAAGAAATCTCATTAACAATACTGCAGTTGCAAGTTCTTATACAAAAAAAACCCCTCTAATATCTTCCCCTTTTTTGCTGGTATTGTGCCCCGAGCTTTCCACTGCTCCTCTGGGTCTTAATGTCAACAGTTTCTTTCTGGAGGGGAGAATTGCAACAAGTTGTCAGCATTCCGAGTATGATGTTTACAGAAGGCGTTTCCTTCCTTTTTGGTAGGAGGAGCAAGACGTTGATATTCATGGTTTTTTCCTTTCCCGCTTTAGGATTTGCTTAGGATTATTACTATTTCTCTGATTTATGTGTTTCACACCTTCTTTCTTAGAATCACAGAATCATAGAATAGTTTGGGTTGGAAGGGACCTTTAAAGGTTATCTAGTCCAACCCCCCTGCAATGAGCAGGGACATCTTCAGCTAGATCAGGTTGCTCAGAGCCCTGTCCAACCTGACTTTGAAAGTTTCCAGGGATGGGGCATCTACCACCTCTCTGGGCAACGTTTCACCACCCTCAGCATAAAAAAATTTCTTCCTTATATCTAGTCTGAATCTACCCTCTTTTAGTTTAAAACCGTTACTCCTTGTCCTGTCACTACAGGCCCTACTAGAAAGTCTGTCTCCATCTTTCTTATAAGCCCCCTTTAAGTATTGAAAGGCTTCAATAAGGTGTCCCCAGAGGCTTGTCTTCTCCAGGCTAAACAAATCCAAGTCTCTCAGCCTTTCTTCATAGGAGAGGTGTTCCATCCCTCTGATCATTTTTGTGGCCTTCTTCATTGAAACACCATGTTATATCTCACTTTTCTACCTTTGGCATGTTTTACACGTGTTAGGTAAATGTTGTTTTTCATTTTTATTACACCTAAAACTAGTTTTGTCCAGCTCCTGTATTTGCATTACTATCAATACATGACCACTGGTGACTTCCTGATAAACTTGGGGTCTCCAGTGTCATCCTGTGCTCACACTTTCAACTGTCACTGCATGCCTGTATTCCTTTAGCTGCACCTTTGTCCTAGGGTCACTTCCCAGCACACAGCATAACTACTTGTTACTCCTGTCTACATCAAAAATTTTAACAGTAGTTGTTAAACCACACAAATACCCCAAGTTAAACAAAGCTAAAGCAAACTCYGTAACAGCTATATGGTTATTAGACAAATGCTGGTACAGATAAATAAGCTAAAACAAAGCTGTAAGAAAGGCAAGATAAGTTCAGAGAAAATTAGTGTGATAGGCCCAGTCCTGACATGTGATGTTAGCTTAATACAAAGACTGGCCTGTTGTTGTGAATACCAGTACTTTATTTAATGACTACAGAGCTAAAAGGTCTTTGACAAGGGAGAGCTCCTTCTGTCTTTTAAATATTTCTATTAGAACTGAGTTTTGTTCTTGCCTGAACTCCAGTGTTAGCATAGAAAGAAAGACAAAGAAAAGCAGACTCTTGATAACAGAAGAAGCCACAGTCCACGCTGGATGGCCTTTTGGAATACTGTCACGAAGCAGGCATGGAGAAGTTCAGGGAAGAACTGATTAGGGATAGGGATTTATCTAGGGATAAATTTACTACAAATGATTCAGAGCAAATGTGGTGACTTACCCTACTGTATTACATATACTCCAGCACCTGATGTAGTAGAGAGCATAATAAAGAATTAGAACACATTAACTAAGAACTCAAGTTGAAGTCTCTAATATAGCAAAAAGTAAAAAAAAACCAAAACAAACAACTCTAAAGGAAATAGCTTGTTATGAAGATTGAACAATCTTAATGACACACAACTAGCCTGTTCATCAGTTAGCTTTAAACAGAATGAGCACGGGAGTTTTGAGTAGGGGCTGTCACATTTCACATACGGCTTCTTAAGCTATCAGATGGCAGTTATTGCTCCTAAAAATAGAGTATTAAAAATACAAGCCTCAGAAAGCAACATATAATGCAATCAATACTTTCATATATGTACTAGAATTCATTTCAAGTTTAAATTTGTCCTCTTCATAACTGCTTAATATTATTGATTCATGGTCATATTGTGATCAACTAATATGTTCACATATTTCTCTTTCTTCGTATATTTTAGAACATGAAATTTCAGTTTATCTGAGAAATTTTTACTAGTCTGTAAAAACGAGACACATGCATTTAATATATTTATTCTATATTTCCTTTGTCTATTTTCAAATTCAGCCCATTTTTAAATCCAGTCTTTTTCTTGCTCTTTTTTTATGTTTATTATATGTCCATTGTGAAATCACTAATGGAAATATTAAACTAAATCAGTCCTCAAAAAATCCTTGAGGGATACCATCTTCCTCTTTTTTCCAGATCTCCAGGTTTTGTGATTAGACAGCAAGAGAGGCATATAATATATACCTGTCAGTAGGTTATGCAGTCGTTTCTTTGATTTTCCTTTGGCAAGCTACATATCTTTAACAGCATTTTAAATTCCTTTCTATTAATTCAGATTGATTTTCTTTTCAGTGAACTACTGCATGTCATTGCTCATATTATTTCATAAATGTCTGTTAACTAAACTAAACTGCTAGGGTAGTTCTGCATCAAAGGTTATAATCAAGGGAGAAATAGTCTCTCATTTCTAATTTCCTCTAATGGCAAGAAAAGCTAAAAAATATATCAGCATCATGTGGTTTGTAAAACTGTCTTCAAGCGTGTCGTTCCATAAACTGAGTTCCTCATACGTGAACATAGTCAGCAAATAAACGTCTGTCATGTTTACCATCTGTGCTAAACCCATCAATACCACTCTCTAAGAAAACAAAATCATCTTCTCTCCAAAGCAATTTTACCAGGGGAGAATGTTCCTTCCCTAAAAACTTTATCTGAAAAGAAACAGACAATATTTCTGTAGAGGATTTTTTTATTTTGTTGGGGTTTTTGCGAGGTTGTGGGGTTTTGGGAGTATTTGGTTGGTTGGTTGGTTTGGTTTTTTTAGAACTGAATCCTGCATTCAGCTCCTGAAGTAGAATATTGCTGTCTTGTGGGTGGGAAATCAACTTTTTTTATCATGTGACTTACTCTCATCAAGTCTGTCATTTGCTTTGTTAAATTCTACACATCAAAGGATGTTGTTTGCAGAATTGTGGTATATAGAATGAGTTTCTTTGCTGTCACCAAAATGCTGCCCAACATCTTCCCTTGGCGCTTTTCATGGGCAATGTTGTAATAGTTACTTGGTCTAGCATGCGCACTGAGGAAAAATGGATGTGACAGTGGAGAAATAGTTAAAAGACTGATCTCATAGTAGTGAAAAAGTGTGCAAGGATTTAGAATAGGAAAGCTATGCCTCTAATGATCTAATGGGCATCCATTTCATGAGAGAAGAAGCAAGTGTGTGTGGTAACAAGCTAGCTAGTAGGTAATGGAGAAGAAAGAACTGATGAAAATGGAGGGAAAATATCTATATTATATCATGTAATAAATGGACCAGGAACAGAACTCTATCAATGGAGCGCACAAAATGGTCCCCATAAAAAATAGACTGTGAAATAATGAACCCTGAAACATTTGCTAGCTTTTTGTGAAATCAAAACATAAGAAAATCTGTAGCTATAAAATGTTACTGACTTATTTATAAAACAATCCCAAATTTTTTGTAAGATAGAGTTGCCTACAAAGTAAATAATCCTTTAATAAAATGCATTTCACTGTAGTAAATTTTATTTTATTCCTTGACGATTTGGTTGGGTGGGGGGTTTTGTTCATTTGTTTGTTTTTTCTTTTCTTTTGGGGTTGGGGGTATGGAGAGAGTGGCATGATGTGAATACTGTCAGAGAAGAGGGATTGAAGAGATGAGGGATAATGGTGCTTGGATAGCCTTCCAAACAAAATACAACAACACTCCTTTGATATAAGAACCATCAGTTCCCTAGGCATAGGTCTTCCACAAAAATCCAGCCATTACTCCAGCAAAAGAGCTATCCTTGTAGATGGGCCCATCCATCAGCTATCCTAAGAAAGGCCATTCAAAATATTCATCCTTTTCTCCACCTAACTGTACCCACAGATAAATTCTACTACCGCAGCTCTTTGAAAAGTGGTCCATCAATCAATGCCATCCATAATCACTCTTTTCTTTACTTGCTTCTCAACCTTATTTCTCCATTGTTAGCACTGTTGTGGTTTAACCTGGCCGGCAGCCAAACACCACACAGCCGCTTGCTCACTCCCCCCTCCCCTCAGTGGGATGGGGGAGAGAATCGAAAAAAAAAAAAGTACAATTTGTGGATTGAGATAAAGACAGTTTAATAAAACGGAAAAGGAAGGGAAAATAATGATGATAATAATAATAATGATAGAATATACAAAATGAGTGATGCACAATGCAATTGCTCACCACCCGCTGAGCGATACCCAAGCAGCGATCRCTACTTCCTGGACCACRCCTCCTATTWATATATTGAGCATGACRTCACATGGTATGGAATACCCCRTTGGCCAGTTGGGCTAGCTGTCCMGGCTATGCTCCCTCCCAGCTTCTTGTGCACCTRGCAGAGCATGGGAAACTGAAAAGTCCTTGACTAGCAGACTACTTAGCAACAACTAAAAACATCAGTGTCTTATCAACGTTCTTTTCATGCTAAATCCAAAACACAGCACAAGGAAGAAAATTAACTCTATCCCAGCCAAAACCAGGACAGTATCCACCCCTTATTCTATAACATCTACGTCATGCCCAGGTCTCACATTTTCCAATACATTCCAATTAATCACCACCACTTTTCTTATATTTTGAGATATATATATACACACACACACACACACACACACACAGAGATATCATTCCCTTAGTCTATGGGCCATGCCTCTAAAACGTCCATTGAGTTCATTTAGTCCATGACTTTGGGCTCCATGTGTCATAACAGTCTTTCAGGGCAGGAGAGATGGTGTGTGGTATTRGATTGTTGCATCCTGAAGCCAGTTCTGGTTCCATCACTGCTGCACTTTGYTTGGTTTCATCAAAGTTCATTCTTCATTAATCTSGGTGATTCCTACTGTAATACCGTTGATATGGTCTATAGCAATCATAGAAGTGATGACATACAGTATTATATAGCAATTAACATCATACAATTCAATTCATTGGCTATTTTCAACCAAAATTAAATCTCCTTGAGGTACACATCGGACTTCCCCATCCTTTCGCATTACCCACCAAGTGCACCCAGGTCCTTGAGCAAAAGCAATCCCACGAATGGGTTTTCCCTTGCCTGAGGCAGGASTAACCCAGACTGTMYTCCCCAGCATATTTTTTATGTGCACTACAGGGAYTTTATCACCATCTASAGTACGTAAGGGYTTTGATTGGGCAGGGCCAGCTCGATTGAAAGGTCCCCTGGTATTGACTAGCCAGGTGGCTTTTGCTAAATGTGTATCCCAATGTTTGAATGTCCCAACACCCATTGCTCTCAGTGCAGTCTTTAACAGTCCATTGTATCGTTCAATTTTTCCAGAGGCTGGTGCATGATAGGGGATGTGATACACCCACTCAATGCCATGCTCTTTGGCCCAGGTGTCTATGAAGGTGTTTCGGAA
>JAYKAV010000625.1:0-49846 GCA_035582835.1 Phoebastria nigripes
CTAATCACTGCAGAGCACAGCAGACTGCAGAAACCAACACCAGTCTTTAACAGGTACAGCAAAAACAAGAGCATGATGCAGGTCAGATAAACTAATACTGTGACCACCAACTGTTAACAGATATAAATCCCTTAATATGCTCTAGTTAGTCTGTTGTTATCTCAAACCCTTCGTGCCCCACGTTGGGCGCCAAAAAGGACTGTCGTGATTTAACCTTGGCCAGCACCTAAACACCACGCAGCTGCTCGCTCACGCCCCCTGCTCTGGTGGGATGGGGGAGAGAATCGGGAGGGCACAAGTAGGAAAACTTGCAGGTTGAGATAAAAACAGTTAAATAATTGAAATAAAACAAAGTAGAACAGTAATAGTAACAGTGATAACAACAACAACAACAATATACAAAGCAGGCGATGCACAATGCAATTGCTCACCACCGGCTGAACCGACACGTAGCCCGATATGTGAGAGCCTGTCCCGTGACTTCAGAGCCCCCCCCCCAACTTAGTTTTTATACTGAGCATGACGTTACATGGTATGGAATACCCCAYYGGCCAGCTGGGTCAAYCACCCCGGCTATGCTCCCCCCGCCAGCTTCCCATGCACCTGGCAGGGCATGGGAGGCCGAAAAGTGCCCGGTGCAAGCACCACCCAGCAACACCCAAAACATCAATGGGCCATCAACGCTCCTATTATACCAACCCCAAAACAGCACACACACCCCCAGCTACTGGGAAGAAAGTTCACTCTGTCCCAGCCGGAACCAGGACACTCTTAGACGCAGGTAATCCCAGAGACCTGAGTGTTTGCAGCTTTGGTATGTAGGCATTAAGTCATAGTAATATGAACACAAGAACGTGATTGTGTGGACTGTAGAGGTGCCTGAGATGGCAAATTAGATCTCAACCAGTCTCAGCAAGGGAAAGCGTAATAGTTGATATTTTAGAGAAAATTATTCACTAGAATAAAGGAGTGGGGATTTGAGAGGGAGGTCTTTCCCTCAAGACTGATCAACTAAAGGAGTTTTCATTAAAGGTAGTTCTTATAGATAGGTGCACGTACAAGGAATATCTCTTTGAGGAACTAAGGTGGTTGTGGGAGTCTGCTATTACACGTCTAGTTGTATCTCTACCTCTGGCTCCTTTGAGTGAAAACACCACTGGCATTAAGCTGGTTATGAAATTGTAACTGATCAAATTTAGTATTACTTCAAAGTAATGCATGAAGTGTATGTTAAAATTACTTATTACTATAATGTCTTTTGGTTCTCTGTCCTGGAGCTTATAGATAGGAAGTAAATATTTACATTCTTTCTTTTTGAAGAAAGAAGGAAATCATGCTGATCGATGCACAGTAGCTCTCACTAGGGTGCTGAAACAGTAATGAAAGAATAYGAAGATTTCTCTGCTTGTGTTCGTGCAGTAGTGAGAGGGTTACTTGGGTACTAAAGACCCTGTGGCATAAGGTCTCTGCAGTGTGAGTTTAAAAAGCCTGCAGATGCAGGCTGTAGCAATCTCTTATTCTCAGAGTGAATATAAATGGGCTTCAGGATGGGGGGAAAGGGCACAACATAGACTCTCAAGAAATAATTCTGTAATATGTTTTTATCAGTAGTAAAGCTTAAGAATGTTCTTGTCATGGGCAGGTACTTTCTGTTTCTGCATTTCATTACTCCACTGTCCTCATTGTACTGTGGGGTTATTGTAACAATGCTGGACTGATTTTGAATTTTTTCTGCCCAGCTTTGTTTAAGCTTATATCCATTTTTCTTGAACTATCTAGCCTATGTTTTACAAATCCCACACATACAATTGTGTTCTCCATGTGATTCCAAAATACTGTGGGTAAAAACCAAGACTTTTTCTCCCAGTGTTCCTTTTTTTTTTTTTTTTAGAAGAATTATTTTGATCCTGAGGTAATTTATATTGGTCATATTACAGTGTGACCTCATAGCATGATACAATGATGGTTCCCTGTGGGGGTGAGCAAGCAGTGAGTGCCATATGTACCTGATTCTGTCACTCGGGAAAATATATGTGAATGTGGGGTAGATTTAGTCAAAGTTAACACCACCCTGCTTGAGGAAAAATAATAGTAAAGTGTGACTGTGACTAACTGAATCATTGAATGGATAATTGAATTCATTTCTAAAGGTGATTGCTATAAGAATGGTAGCTTGTTAGTGGAGAGAAAATAACTTCCTTTTAAAAATTAAATCTTTTCTGTAAACCTACTCAGATAATCCCATTACCATCCTAGTACATGCAAGTAGATTTTAATGTGGTTATGGTCATCTTTTATATTGGTACACCACTAAAAACACATCTAGTATGACAAGTTCAGAGCAGCTAGTCTAATGCATTGGAGAGAAATGAAGTAACCAATGCGTAGACCGTGTAGCGAGTATTAATTTCTAGCAATCGAGTCTTTGGGTTTTTTATACGCTATTTGCCCAGCTGCAGGTGAGTAGTGTGATTCACCATAACTTAGCAGATAAAGAAGAATTATTAAATTATTTTGATTTTTACAGGATACTGCCTGCAACTTGAAATACATATTCACTGCTTCTGTTTTTGTACACCCATCTATTCTCCATTTGAAAAGTTATCCCAGTGTACTTCATGCAGCCTTTTGGGGAAAAACAAAACAAAAAACAATCTAGCAAGAAGGGTAACCAGTATGAAGGATTACAAATGACACTTCTGTATCTATTCTTGATGCAAGTAGAGCTGCCTCTGACAGGCTTATCTTCTGCAGTTGGCAGTTTGGCACTTTACATGGCAGATAATCTATGCAGATACTGATCCAGCAAATTCATCTGTTTTAATATGTTACAGATATAAATCTACAGATATATGCCCATAAGTCAATTAACTCATATTAAAGACTTAAGACTGGAACATTAAGTGCTGAGTGCGTTCCACACTCTTTGGCCAACACTGTTCAAACATGCATCCATTTTATTAACTGTAACTAATGCATGTTGTGTAAAACCTAGATAAGATTCAATATTCTCCTTATTGTCCCTAAATATTAGTTTTGTCAGTTCAATTTGGAATGTGTAGCAGAGATGGGAATTCCTGTTGTCTCACAATTATTCAACTTAGCATGGAGCTAATTTTCAAAGCATTAGTTTTAAGCTAAAAAAAAAAAAAAATTAAAATGTCATTGTTGTTAATAATTTAAAATTGAGTGGGACTGTTACATTAATTTCAGTAGAAAGTAAATGCTGTGGTCATCTTTTCCTCCAGCTGAATTGTTTCCTCYCTTGAAAAAGGGATGTCAGATCTTTTTGTCAGTTCAACATTTCATTCTATTTCAATTACATTTTCTAAAGAAAGATATAGCTTAGAGGCTGATGAAACCTAACACTGACAGACCATTATTTTTGCCTCTTAACTTCGATTAAAAAGTTCCTGCAAAGGCAAGTTATTGCTTTTGTTTCTGTCACTCACACATTTCAAAAACGTTATTATAGTAAGGTTAATATAGATAATAGTATTTGTATACTTGTGTGTTGCATAATCGTCAAGTTAGTTTTGAAAGCAGAGACTTTTACTGTGAGTACGTTCATATGACTGTCACCTTGCAGATGAAAAATGGTTTACTTTAATTCCTCCACCTCAAAGCCAGATCTAGGGAAAGAAAGGACTCATGCTCCCAGCCAGAAATGATTATACATAAGGCCTCAATACACGGTGCTATCTAGAAACATTTTCTTCTTCCATGGGGTAATGTGCCTGGACTTCTCCAGAAGCAAATGGAGGTCTTGGAGTGTCTGTCTAGTTCCTCTCTGTTCCCTTGCTGCAGAGGGGATGAAAATAACACCATCTTTAGTAGTAAGTGGCCTGAGAAACCCAAAGGCAAGTCTTTGTCCATGACAAAAAATAAGTGGGCAGGTTCTTTATCTAGTGGCAAAGCAATGGTTGCAAAATTATCCATGATCCTTTCTAGCTTTGTCTGTTATGCATATATAGAATCTATAGTCTCTATACTGTATATATATATAAGGGATTTTAACAGTCTCCTTATTTTCATCTCCAAATTCTTTTATGCTATGGTAATTACTATTCTATCTTTCACTTCTGTGACATGTCTTTCTGTTACCTGACACTTTTTGAGCTTGCATTTGCTACATATTATTAAGGTAAATGATATCATAACTGACAACTTAATAGACATTTTCCTCACTAGTGACGTAGCTCTACCTCTTTTCATGTTGGTAAAAAACAACACAAGCGGACAAGTCTATTCTCTATACTTTTTAATCTTACACATCTCAAAAAAAGAAAATCCATGCCACTGTTAGTGCCAATAGTAATAGAATTAGTTTTTCCTACTGCTTAATGTACCAAAAAAAAGTCAGTTAAAAAAAAAAAAATTATAAACACCATATATTTTTATATACATAGAATTAGGGCTTACAGGTCTTATGAACTGGCATTGTACTCCTAATTTTTAAAAACCTCATTTGTTAACACCTGCATAGAAATCAAGGAAATGATACTGCTTAAAGGAACAGAATTATGGCTACAAATAAAAGCTGTAAAAAATAAACTGTCTGAATAAAATAATTTTAAAGGAGTATTTCAGGGCTACTGAGTGCACAGCTAGAAATGTTGCTCAGAATTCTGGTTTCATTATTATAAAAGGTGCAAAGAGTAATATTTAAGTTATAGAGATTTGAGGAGATCTGCAAAGTACTGAGCGGAATAGCAAGGACTACTAACAGCCACAAAGCTATTTGTACTGTCTTCAAACAAAAGAACCAGGACAATATGCTTGTATTCAAATAGGGTGGCTATACAAAGAAAGAATATTAAAAAATGGTTTTATATCTACAATTTTCTCATTTTAAACTGTCAGAATAGCAGTTTAAAAAAAAAAGGGTTAGTATGTACTTAATTTTCTCCTCCTGTTCTTTGTGTAAACAACTACATGGTGTGACTGCTACTAGGGCTGTGCTGGGATAGACACAGGTTGGGCACTTCCAGTAAAATCTGAAAACCAGTATCACATTTTACACTTTTTTAGATGTTTTCTTATGTATTTCTCCTGAACATAAGAGGAACACCTACACAGAGCTATTTTTATTGCCACTTTTAAATACAGATTTCATGGTCCTAATCTTACCAGAAGTTTTGGTAAGATTTCTTCCTTACTCATAAGGAAGAAGCCCCTCCGAAGCCAGTAATTTCTGAAGCTGGAATACAGGRCATAAAATGAAAATTTGCAAGTTGAGTGTATTTAAAGGGAGTATGTTTTCTGCATCACCAAGGGGGAACAGTCCCATGTCTTCTCCTCAAAACTGAGTAGGCTGAATGCTTTGGATACCAGTGGAATATCCCAGTATTGAAAACAATCAAATGGCAGACTTCAGGTTTGCTCTGTTTCTGGTGTATGTTACTGTGGTGGGTTCACCTTGGCTGGCTGCCAGATGCCCACCCAGCTGCTCTCTCACTCCCGGTCCTCAACAGGACAGGGGGAGAAAATAAGGAAAAAGCTTGCGGGTCGAGATAAAGACAGGGAGATCACTTACCAATTAGTTTCACAGGCAAAACAGATTTGACTTGGGAAAAATKAATTCAATTTATTAACAACTAAAATAGATTTGGATAGTGAGAAACAAAGACAAATTAAAACTACGCCTTCCCTCCATCTCCCACCCTTTTCTTCCCCAGGCTTAACTTCACTCCATCATTCCTGAGTCGTCTACATCATCCCACACCCCCAGCCCCATAAGTGGTGCTGGGGTTGGGAGGAAATGGGGAGCTATGGTCAGTCTCTTAACAATTCCTCTCATCTGCTCTTTCCTCTTTGTGCTTTTCCCCCGCTCCAGTGTGGGCACCTCCCCAGGCTGCAGTCCTTCAGGATAAACCTGCTCCAGCACGGATCCTCTCCACAGGCTGCATTTCCTTCAGGGAGTATCCACCAGCTCAGGTCTGTGGAGCGCTCCATGGTGTGGATATCTGGTCTGGTGTGGTCCTCTTCATGGGCTGCAGGGAAATGCCTGCTCCAGTGTGGTATCCCCAGGGGCTGTGGGGGAGTCTCTGCCTGGGTGCTGGCAGCACCTCCGCCATCTCCCACCCTGCTGCCCACAGGACTGGTTCTCACACTTTGTCCCTCACCCCTCACTGCCAGGTGGCGCTTGGCCCCTTCTTAAATAGGCTTTCACAGCGCGCCGGCTCCTCTGGTGGCTCGGCTGTGCCCCGCGGCAGGGCTGCTGCAGAACTGGCTGGAAGTGGCTGTGTCCGGCACAGGGCAGCCCTGGCCTCTCCTCGCAGAGGCAGCCCCTGCTGCCCCCCTGCCAACACCTTGCCTCATACACCCATACGGTTACCTATTATTTTTTCATTTATTGTTAATAAAAAAGCAATATTCAGCTTCTTCAGGGATTAGAATGGATGCACCTGCAAATTATGTTTGGAAAAACAGAAGTCTAAATTGAGAGAGAGAGAGAAAAGGAGAAAGGTACTTTCCTCTGGGGACTGTTCAATCCTCTGTTGAAAGAGATGAGGAGCGTTATTTACCAGTAAGTAATTGCATCATGGCATCTCTGTTTTATGCCTATTAAGGTGAAGTTTTGTGGCTCCACAATTCCTAGCAGCCTGCCTGCAGTGTCTTCCTAGGAAAGCTTTTGCCACAACTAAGTTTATGAAGGAAACAATGTAGTAATGAATTGTGATGGATTAATTTTAATTTATTTTTTTCTTATTATACAATAAAGTGTTGCTTTGGGAGGTATTTCTTTAGAGGTTAAACATCACCTTGAGGTTTGAAAGTGGGGTGCATGGGGCAAGCAAAGAGGTCAGGAGGAATGGTGCCGGTTCTTTGAAGTTTGCTTTGTAAGAGGAATTTCCAAAGTTTAAACTCCAATCACTTTTCATCCAAAAGATTTGTATCCTGCCACATAAATGTAAGCCATAAATTTTTCATATTGCTTTGGAATTTGGGGAGATGTAGTTAAGGGCCTTGAGAACACCTGTAAGCGATTAAAGATCTTTAAAAACAAAGCCAAAGCCAGGCAGTTCATTACCTCTCTGAGTTGTGACAGCCACCTTGGGGTGCTCTCAGCTGAGGGCTGTGAGACATCTGAGGTTTGGTTTTCTTGCAGATTTTTTTTCTTGTCCAGATTTTGCCCATTTGAAAATACAGAAGTAGCTGAAGTCTGAGGCCATGTTAAGAATTACACTCCTGTTTCAGGGCTAGAGTTGGGCTGCCAAATTTTATTCTGTTGTCAAATCCACATGAGGTAGAAGCTTTTGGTCTGGTCAGTTGTATGCTTGTTTCTGCTGAGCTTAGAGCATATCTCCTTGTTCTGCAGGTTTTGAGTCCATACTAGTACTGCCAGAACTGGGACTGTGAAAATTGGGGGGTAGTTTAGAGACTTCTGCCTTTCTCCCTGCTGAGGCATAAGTGACCCCATGAGTACTTGTGATTTCATTGCAAATCAAACTGATAGTAAAGTTTTGACTTTGCACTGGAATGGATTTGGAGCATTCTTAAATTCAGTTACAGCTCAAGTGATTTCTTTGGAATGTTGTGGATTGTGTAATGTAGTCTGAAGGTTGCAATATACTCTTAATTATCATCATTTAGAAGCATATTTATTCAAAAAGTAGGGATCATATTGTTCTCTTCAGCATTTGCCATGAGACTGCTTAGTTACATCTCCAGGGCAAGTCTGATACAATACAACTATGTTTATATACCTCTGGTCTGAGGAATGTCTAGAAGGAAATTACAAGGGAAGGACCTTAAAAAAGGTCTGTTCTGTCTGCATACGGCCCCTTGTAGTAACTGCTGTTCCAGATGAAGATTGATAAGAGGCATTTTAAAAGCATAAAAATGTACTTGTAACTATTGCCCGTCCATTTGCTTCTTTCAATGTAGCCCTGAATATGCGCCAGCCTGAGCCATCTGAATGTGCACCATTCCTTGTGGAGGAGAAATTTATATTGATATATTGTGGCCATTATATAAAATTATGCCAAAACTGATATAAAAAAGAAAGAAATGAAAATATTGATATAAAAAGTAAGAAAGAGAAAAGGTAAGTATACTGCGACCAATATCAGAAACAGGCAAGGATAATTGAATACAAACACTGACAGATGTACAGGAGAAAAGCTCACTGTCTTTACCATCAAAAAGTTACACAGGCAACAGAAAAAAACAAACAAGCAAAAAAACCCCAACGTCTGAATCTTACTAGATTTTTAACTTGCTGTGTAATTGCTTTGTATAAATGCTGATGAATAACAAAGCTCATTGTGGCTGTGCACCATACAAGCAGTCCTTCGAGACTCATTGTGGTAGTAATATTTTTCTGTGTATTGGTCTCTCTGCTAGCAAAATGTTCTGCTATGAATGACATTGTGAATCCTTTTGTTCTTTGGATCTGAACACTGTCTCAGCTATGTGCCATCAGTCATAATCTCTTGTGTAAAAAGGATTTTTATTTTAACCTTGTTTGGTTCAGAAAAAAACCCAGTTGCTCATTTTGGTTAGTGCTAATGCTTAGGCTGTTACAGGGGGTAGTTTGAAACCACTGCACTTCATAAAGGTACATGCTGATTAGAACTTTTTTTTTCATAATGATCTAGTAATGTAGTGATAATGCAAGTAATAGCCCATACCTAATGATTTCATGTCCAAGGACTAAAAGAATTACTGTAATATATTTAGTGCCAAGTTCTGAGAAAGAATTGTAAATGAATTTTCTTGTGTATTCTTACTAGACATGTGTACGTTGTTTGTCTAGCTGCCAAAGGAAAGGCCTGCAAAAAGAAAAAAAAAAACCAAACAAACAAGGATACCTGATTTCTGATTCTGCTCTCTTCTGAAGAGGAAGCAGCTGTTCCTGTTCAATATGCAGAATGTATGTGGAACAAGATGACAATCTGTTTTGAAGGCATACAGCAGAAACTTGGTACCTGGGGTGAAGGTTTATGCGGACTGCTTCTCATTGATGTTTCTGTTGCAAACAGTGCAAGTTGACCATAGGATAAAACCAGAAGTAGTATCAGAAGCTGGAAGAACACAAATTGAATTTTCAAATTAATTTAGACGTAGTCTTGGGGTCTTACTGGGACTAATTCACCAAAGTTTTTTCAATCCTATCTCCTAGCTCTGTGAAAACATGACTGGGGCTGGTATATTGGCCTAAAACTAGAGTAATCTCATTGAAGTCTGTGATACTATTTCAGATTGCTCTGGTATAGTTGAGATGTGGAATTTGAGACACTGTTTGTTGCACAGAAGCTTTCTGAATCTGCAGAATTCTCCAGATATTTGTTACATCCTCTGAATCATAGAATCATAGAATCATTAAGGTTGGAAGAGACCTCTAAGATCATCAAGTCCAACCGTCAACCCAACACCACCATGCCCACTAAACCATGTCCCTAAGTGCCTCATCTACACGTCTTTTAAATACTTCCAGGGATGGTGACTCCACCACTTCCCTGGGCAGCCTGGTCCAATGCTTAACCACTCTTTCAGTAAAGAATTTTTTCCTAAGGTCCAATCTAAACCTCCCCTGGCGCAACTTGAGGCCATTTCCTCTTGTCCTATCGCTAGTTGCTTGGCAGAAGAGACCAACACCCACCTCGCTACAGCCTCCTTTCAGGTAGTTGTAGAGGGCAATAAGGTCTCCCCTCAGCCTCCTCTTCTCCAGACTAAACAGTCCCAGTTCCCTCAGCCGCTCCTCATAAGACTTGTTCTCCAGACCCTTCACCAGCTTCGTTGCCCTCCTCTGGACACTCTCCAGCACCTCAATGTCCTTCTTGTAGTGAGGGGCCCAAAACTGAACACAGTATTCGAGATGCGGCCTCACCAGTGCTGAGTACAGGGGCACGATCTCTTCCCTAGTCCTGCTGGCCACACTATTTCTGATACAGGTCAGGATGCCGTTGGCCTTCTTGGCCACCTGGGCACACTGTCGGCTCATATTCAGCCGGCTGTCAACCAGCACCCCCAGGTCCTTTTCCGACAGGCAGCTTTCCAGCCACTCTTCCCCCAGCCTGTAGCGTTGCATGGGGTTGTTGTGGCCAAAGTGCAGGACCCGGCACTTGGCCTTGTTGAACCTCATGCAGTTGGCCTCAGSCCATCGATCCAGCCTGTCCAGGTCCCTCTGCAGAGCCTTCCTMCCCTCGAGCAGATCGACACTGCCGSCCARCTTGGTGTCRTCTGCAAACTTACTGAGGGAGCACTCAATCCCCTCVTCCAGATCGTTGATAAAGATATTGAACAAGACYGGCCCCAAAACGGAGCCCTGGGGGACACCGCTCGTGACCGGCCGCCAAGTGGTCTTCGCTCCATTCACCACAACTCTCTGGGCCCGGCCGCCCAGCCAGTTTTTTACCCAGCACAGAGCACACCTGTCTAGGCCATGAGCTACCTGCTTCTCTAGGAGAATGCTGTGGGAGACAGTGTCGAAGGCTTTACTGAAGTCCAGGTAGACCACATCCACAGCCTTTCCCTCATCCACTAGGCGGGAATGAAATAAGCTTCGTAATAGACACCGTTGCAAGGGGAGGGTGGGGGTGTGGGAAGATTTCACTTTTTTGTTTGTTGCTTTCCTTATCTTTGTTTGGGGAGTGATGCTGGTATGAGATAGTAGTTACAGAAACACTGTAGCCAGTGAAACTTTTGGCAGTAGCGCTGACTTACATTGCTTCAAGTGTCCATGAAATTATGACTTGCACAGGGTTACTCTTCCTGCTTCTGGTAAAAAAGGTTTAGTAACGAACCTGGCCAAAACATTTCTCTATAGAATATAACTGTTTTTTTTTTTTTWAAAAAAAAAAAGGCCATGAGTAATTTTTACAGACAAATACTTTTTTTTCCCCATCGTTAAATCCAATGGTTACAATTGATTTGATGTGACATTCATTTTCTTCCTTTAAACCCATTTTTTTGACAATGTTCTTCAGTCAGTGGCAGCAAAGACTAAAAGCTGCTAGTGCAGAAAAAGTGACCTGCCTTTTCTCTCAATCCTCTGTTAATTCTCAGATTTTGCAGATGACTGGTGGATCTCTCCACCAAAAAGGCACTACCTTTGCACCGTGCCGCCTGCACAATTATATGCAGGCGTCACCTCATAATGTTACAAAAGAGGGTAACTTTCCTCTTGCAGTGCTTTCCCTGCAGGTGTACTGGGCATGACCTTAGCACTTGCACTTTACCTGCTCAACCTATTCCTTAAGGATTGAAGATCATGATGACTGAAAGAATGGAGACTGCTGAAAGTGCTTCTGCTTGTAAACTACCATGTTAAGATATCTGAACAGGCTCTATTCCTGTGAACAGTGCTTAACAAACAAACAAAACCAACCCAAACAACTTTGTTCCCCAGAGAAAAAGAAAAAAAAACCCAAACACCCCCCGTGCCCCAATCCTAGATTGCAAAATGTTTATAGACTCTAAATAGTAGTGACGAGTTGTGATCAAGGGGAGGAATGTGGAAAGCAGCTGAGATGCTACTTTGTAGGGAGATTTTGTTTAACTTCATGCACCAGGCTGAATGTTTGAAGTAGTTTAGGAGCTGATTCACAACTGGACACCAAGTCCCTGCCTTGGGGGAGCAGAGTTACCTGTCAAAAACATGGGGCAAAAGGCAGGGCACAAGAACTTTCAGGCATTCAATTGTAATCTAGCACTGCAAGTATGGCAAACCTTTGAGCTTATAGTGTCTATAGATTTGTGGTCACCTTTAAATCAGTTGCTTAAACTCTTGGGATTTTACTTATTCTTACTCCAGTGAGAACGTGATCTGCACAATCATCTTAGCATTTTCTTTTTTTGTTCAGTTTTAATTTTGGCAAAGGGTGGTGAAAGGAAGAAGAATTATTGCTGGTGTGAGGTAGGAGAGAGCAGATGAGTTATTTCGTTAACATGGCTCTTATTTATGGTAGTGTTTAACTAACAAGGGCTGTACCTAGCAAATTCAGTGACTTTTTTTTTCTGCATTCCTCCTCACAATGATATAAGCACAAGGCCCATGTGTTTTTACCACTTTGTTATGCAAATGTGCTGTGTAGTATCAGTGGTAAGATTGATGAAAATATGTGCAGCATTTGTTAGGGCAGCTTGCTTGTCATCATTTCCCTCTGTCATCTGCATCTTGTTAGAATGTATGAACAGATTTGATACATTTGAATAATCTTGTCTGATGTGTATCTATGAGAGGCAGTGGCTCCCAAAGCCTTGCTCCTGCAGAGCTCCTTTAAGATCTCACATATGTGAGCCCTGCTGTTTGCCCTCCGTGATCCAAGAGTGCTGTTTTCCAAGCTCTGATTAAACCCAGAAGGGACTGGGAATGGTGAGCTACTGCTACTATTGGTAGATTCAAGTTGGCATCCTTGATGTAAAGGCACTCAAAGTTTTGCTTTGAAAAAGAAGATACTTTTGAAAGGTTGCCAAGCCCTGCTCTAGATTACATGTCCCTTTTGACAGCAGTTTTTTTTCTCGTTTGTGTTTGGGGACTACTGATATACGAGASTAGTCAAATATAAGTGGTCCCCTTTTGCCCCTTCTTGCTGAACCATAGCAGTCCTTTGACCTTTGCCAGGCAGGTGGTTTCAGTTGCTTTAAACATGAAGTGAATTGAGCTTGTAGATTTTATTACTGCTACAAATTCTGTAAAATATCCTTTTTTTCTAAAGCCAAGTTAGTATTTTTTCTTATTTAGCCTAATTTCCTAGGGGAAAAATATAGGTGACATTTTTCACTCTATTTGTTTTAGGAAACATGGACTACCTTAAATTGCATTCCTTTTTTGTTTTTTGCTTTTCTGGTTTTTTTCCCATCTGTGCTGTAACAATAAAGGTGGTTGAGCAGTGTTGAAGATGTGCTGATATAATGGCAGCCAATTGCCAAATCCCTGCATCAGCCTTGTTAAATGCATGTTTACATGATGATGTGCTATCATTTCTGCATTTATGTAGCTGCAGGCACTTTCCTGGGTTCCTAACCTTGATACAAACATTCAATTAACTCTGCTGTTTCTTGTTATACTTTTATATATAACAATTTTAGTGTTTTTAAGTGTCACTGTCAAATTACTGTGCATAGATCTTGGATGAATGAACTTTCAAAGTCATCAAAAATGTGGAGTTAAATGTCGTGGTTTTTTTTTATCCATGAGAGACTCTGGACAGTTACAAGTGTGTTTCTAGTTCAGATAAAACTTGTAAATGTACACTTCAGCTGAGGATGTGACATATTCAGACCTTTCTGCCTTTGCACAGGGGGTAGTACATGCAGGGTGAGGTCTTTAGGACTTCTATTTATTTGCAAAATGCAAATAAATAAATGAAATTTGTAACTGTGATTTACTTCATTCCTTCTCTTGTCCTTTCAAGCAACGGCCTCTCCAAATCGGGCAATAAACAACCATCAGTGTTGACCCCTGAAAATACATATTTTGATGCCTTACCATTTATGATATGGTGTCATTTCTGCATTTATGTAGCTGCAGGCAGTTTCTTCTGCATTCCGGCTTATTTGTTCCATAGAGGTCTTGACTCCTGTCAGGAAAGCCTGAGTGATCTGATGGGTGCCCACCTTTTTAGTTTTGCCATAGCCTGCCTGTTCCACATAAACTAACAGCGAAGGTTCTTACAAGGCTGGTGAGTTAACAGATTGTCTTAATTGTTTCCCTTTTATTGACAGCCAGCATATATGCTCATTCATTGATATGGTTCAGCTGTGGTAATCACAAAGCTTCATTTTATCCTCTATTGGTTTGTATTGAGGTATATTTTCTGGTATGGCTTTTTATGTGTGCTTGCCTTTGAACTGTACTCACTTGTTCCATATATTTTATATTTAACATGTCATATTTCTTATATTATAACCTCCTATTTTGGAGCCAGAACCTGTTCTTGGGGATGTTAAAAGCAAGATCATCAGACCACTTTTCTATTAGCAACTCAAATTTTGTGAGGGTGGAGTGTCCTTTGAATATATCATTGAACATGCAATCAATGGACAAAAGATTCTGATTATCAGCAATTATTTCTGAGGAAAGGAGCCTCAGAAGAAGAGTATCCAGAGAGCTCTTACTTGAAATTGATACATAGAAACTGTCTGGAGTTGTTGCTCTAGGAAGCCCAGAAAAAAAGTCCTCCTTTATGTTACCTGCCTTCTCAAGTAATCATTGGCTATCACCAGGGCGACCTTTTGAAATACCAAAAATAATGATTTCTGTGTTGTGAAATCTAGAAGATCTGAAATATTGGGAAAAATTGAAGTCAAAGTTTATTTCTTGAAAATATGTCCAGGAGCTTTAACCTTTTCTTCAGATTTCATAGGAATGTTTTATATAGTTGTATATTTTTATGACCAAACCTAGTTTCTCAACCAGGTTGTAAGAAATATCAGAAATGTGATTTTAGTCAACTTCCTTTGACAGCAGCCACTAAAGTTAATGTAACAAGATAAGCTGGTGGCTTTTTTTTTTTTTTGAATGGAAACTTGGTTGAAGTCTCCTTTCAAAATTCTGTTGCTTGCTCAAATGCAGATATTATGTGCATAATGAGGGGTAAAACTGGCAGGACGTGTCTGTCACTGGAGTAATGAATATCAAATGATCAGTTTGAAGCGAATGAACTGTAAAATATATAATTATCATTCCTTGTTCCATACCTTTTGCAATAAAAAGCGTGAAATGAGATTTGCAATAAAATGTGTCCCATCTGCAACATTGTAGGACAAAAGCTGATATGTCATGGGTCAAAATCAATCTTACTTATTAGCAATTCATAGAAGTAGTTGATAATTAAGGACAAAGTGATGAAGCTGGGAAAAATAGTATTTGGTACTTAGATATGAGACTTAACCAATTAACTAAAAAAAACCCCCAAAATGTGTAGAAGGTGCAATTTCATTTTTCTTCCATCATTCTGTTTTCTGTTTGACAAACAAGTTTTTCTACACTGGCCAAAGCCCTGGAAACTCTCTTTACAGCAGGTAGCACTAATTAAGAAATTATCTGTGTGATTATCAAGGAATACTAATAAGTAATGAATTGAAGCTTAGCTGTTTTTAAGATTAGGCAGACAGAAATGAATGCTGAATGAATTTGTAGACATAAAGAGAATATCTTATGCAAGTACTCATGTCAAGCTGTTCTGAGCAATTCATTATTTGAGTATTATATAATACCTTTTTTGGAGGAAAAAAGTATTGATTGCATCCAGTCTTTCAGAGTTTCTCAAAATTCTCTGAGACATGTATTTTGGTTTTGGTGGAGAAATGTAGCTGAGTTGTCAACTTCTAAACAGTACACATACAAAGGGATTGTGGTGCCTGAGGGCTGGATGTCCTGTCTGTCTAACCGTTGATTATTTTACTCTTGTTTGTCTGCTTGGTAGTCCTCATAGCCCATAACACAATATGATCTTTTACATCAAGATTCAAACCAGCAGTTTTCCATCATCATTTTATTTTCCTTTTATTTGCTTTAGTCCTGTCAGCAGACCTAGTGGCTGGCCCATACCTTGTGGGCCACACGTGACTTTCATGGAGTTCATGAAACTCCTGTTCCCACAGTGCATGTATCATCTGACAAGCAGTAGGGCTGTGCTGTAAAAGGAGGAGGTGGCTAATCTTAATGCCTGTTGTTGGGAAGAAGTGCAAAGTAGGAATCACTGTAGCAGATATCACTTGGTTGCCATGCAAGTGAGCGAAACATTCCATCCCACAGCAGAAAAAAGGAACCTGCTGGCATTGTCATCTCCCATCTGTGACCCAGCTGCAGAGCGTCCATGGTTTTTACTGATGATGAGGTTTTACCATGTGGTTTTATACAGTCAGGAAGATTGGTCAGTCTTGCCATAGTTTTTTCTTTACTGTGGGGTCCCTTGTACAGTGTGCCACAAGTCTAAAAGCATTTTCTGAGTAGGGCAGAAGCACAGACAGGAACTAAACATTTTTGAAGGAGGAAAAACCCAAAAAGAAATCTTTGAGTAACATTTGTGTTTGTATCTGAAAGGCTATGCAGAGCCCAGAATGCTGGCTTCAGTTATGTTTAATAACAGAGGGAGGAAAAAAAGGTAACCCATACATTCAAGCGATCTCTAGGTTTCTTTCCTGTATTTGGGTATGTCCTTCCTCACTAGTTTATATGATCAGGCTAAAGTGAGAGGGACAATTGTACAGGGAGGTTACTTGGAGTACTGCTGGAAAGCTGTCGTAAATCATTGTGGAAGTTGATAGACTGCTGTCATTCCTAAAGAGGCTGAGATCTAAAAAGCCTCTTGGCACTGAGGTTGGAGCCGTATGGGGACAGGAATGTGTTATTTGTTGGTGCAATGTCACGGTCCAGCTCTGACTGGAACAGGGCTCAGTGCTTGGTAATTCTGACTCCTAAAACTGGCAAATTCTGCCACGCTTTCACTCTGAGCACCAACTGTACTCAAAATTTATTATTTAAATACATAAATGTGGATATGAGGAGGGAGTATTTGCTAATGTATGCATTGTATTTCAAAACTAGGCTGTTGGCAACCTAATTTCTGTGTAAATAGACTGATATGTTTCAAATCATCTAGAAATTAGGAGACACTCTGAGGATGTTGAGGGGGAAGAAGAGAAAGAAAAATAAGAGGCCGTTTTCAGGTTGAAATGCAAAAGAGATAGGTGAGAGAATTTTGAGGAAAGAATAAACCATTCAGGTAGGATGAGTGATAACTTTAGGCTTAAATTTGTAGAAAATGTACTGAGAGAAAGAAGATTGCCTTGGGAAAAAAAAAGCTGCATTGATAATGAGGAGGAGCATAAAAGACAATTAAATTAAACATTGTGTTATAAAATCAGAGCTGCTTATAGTCAGAAACAGTCTCAAAGCTTAAAAAACAAAAAAACCCATTTATTTCAGGCAGTTCCTAGGTCTAAACCAAGCTGTTTGTTAAAAGAAAATAAATGAACTAAAAAAAAATTAAAGTGTAGATAGAATATGGCTGAAAAATGCAGTGTTGTTATGAAAAGCGGGATGTCTTTATGCTTGACATACTGATTATATAGCCCATGTAATTGCGTGCATTCTTCTGCCTTGGATAGCTGAAACACATAGGTCTTGACTATAAGAATTTCTGGAACACCCACATTCCTATTGATTTTTTTTGGCAGACAGAGTATTGTTTGTTCTGGAGTGTGTAGAAGCTTCAGTCAAGGGCCACAAACGAATAAGAGGCACTGTATAAAAGTGAAAAGAAGTTGGACCCTGTCCCAAAAAACTGCTGTTCTTTAGGAAAAAATAGACTATCTATAACAAATGACCATCATGGATGCAACCCCACTGTAGTGATACTAAACCAGAAGACACTCCCTCGTTATCTTTATCCTCCCCGTGCGTTATTTACTACATTCCTGCTTTCTGCTGTGATTGAGACAAACACCATCAATTACCATCTGTGTTGTGTATTCATGGGAGTAAAAGTTATGTAATCATTATTTTATTAATGTATGGGATTATGTAATAAATGACAATATTTTAAGGCATATTCTGGAGAGAGGTTTTGGGTGAAGACGGGCAGCCAGTTAATGTATTTATTTTGAGGTACATTTCAATTTAAAAGACATCTGAACACAAAATATGGAAATAACTTGCAAATAGACTATATTCTGTGTTTCACCGTAGTGCACTTCTGCCTACACTGTTGATAGTTATTTTTACACTTAATTGTTTAATCTGTGGATTTTGGTACATGAATATTAGACAGGATGTCCTAACATGAAACTCTGTGATTTGTGTGTAACARATGTGTACTGTCTTACATGTGTACATCTTGCAGTGTAACAGTGATTCTGACATGTTTAGTCCATTTGTGGTTTAACCATAATCCTAAAATGGTACAAGACTTCCAGAGGATATGTACTGTAAAGTTTTCTTATGCTCCCAGCCTCTATGTTTCCGTGCATGGTCACATCTTTCCCTTAACCTTTCAGCTTCACAAGCCTTTGCTCACATAAATGTGTCTAGAATTTATGAGTATCTCTCAGTTTCTTGCACTCTTCCTATTTTTACCTTGTCTCTTAAAGTATTTGAGTTTCTTGATTTTCATCAGGGAATAAAGCATCTCTTTTCGAGAATGCAATCACTATATCAAAAACAACATGGCTAATTTGGAAAGACTGGTGGCCATAATAAAGAAAAAGATCACTAGCTTCTTTCAAGATAGCCTGGGGCCCCATCTCTCTGGTGTAAGTAAGGGACAGCTAATTTGAAGCAATACCTGTCCTTTACGTAATCAGGTTCTCTCTACTGGAATATCCTTCAGCCCCTGCTGTATGGAAGTCTGTAATTTTGAACAAATAATGGAAAGATGAACATAAATACTTTCTTCTATTGTAAAAAAATAAACTGCTTCCTCCTTTAAAATCCATGGCATTAGGATTTAGCTCATTTCCCAAGATTTCCAAATGTGTAGGCTTATGTGTAGGAGCATGGAATTTCAGTGAGATTAAATTTGTGATAACACTCGAGTCTGTGCTATCAAAATAGTGTGACACAAAATTTTATAAAGGTTACAGTTTCTTAAGTTTTTTTTTCATTTATTTTAGCCTCATAATCTAATAGTGGTTTTAACTTTGAATTTTTCAAAATACCATTCTCAACTGCAGAGTATTGCTGAAGTTCTTGAGACATAATTGCATGAAACCTAAGTTACTTTAATTTCCATTTTTAAAACTTCAACTTAAGTTACTATTTACAAAGAACAACTGTTGCTAACATGAATGATAAGGTGCTGAAAAACTAGTACCTTTGAAAATCTGCTCAGCAAATGTTAAAATGTCTAGTGTTCTGTAATAGTTACAATGTTCGGTTTAGAGATGTCATAATCGAGACCATCCATAGGAATAAATGCCAGCAATTGGAATTCCCTGGATTTAATATTTCAGGCAATCAGAGAGGCATTATATGTGCAAATTTGTTCTTTAGTTAAACAGGGCACCCTGCAGATCTGTAACTCCTCAATGAGGTCTATCTTTGGTGCTATTAGGGGATTACTCTTGCTTTTCTGCATAATCATTGAAATTTTTTTTTGTTTCTTATGGCAACACACTGTCTGGATAAAAATGTTTACTAGTGATCTGTATGCTCCTCAGCATTGCTTTAAATATCTGGATTATTTACAAGATATTGATACCCAGTCCGTGAAACAACTGTGCTGGAATCCCTGTTCAGATAGTGTCATCTGACTGAACTCTTCAGAGGACACTCCTTTATTGTTTATTTAAGGAATAAGGACTAGAGTCACGTTTATTTAAAATGTGTGCTGTAAACTCTCATAATGGAAAATAAATCCATGTTCTGAACAGCTTTCAGTCCAAACAAAAAAAGATAAAGCATGTAAGAATGGGGCAGCTCCGTATAGTGAACATGGAGTTATTAAATATTGAAGAAAGTTAACTGAAATGATAGAGTGGTTAAATATTGTGAATCTCAAGCTTTATGTATTTTTAAAAGAGAATGAGGCTGCTCATAAGAAATTTGTGTTGAATTAAAGGTCAGCATTGGTAAGCAAGATAAATGAAATGTTTTTTGAGTACAACTAAATACATAGGAAAACACAACCTCGTTTGTTTATGACCTTTTTCTGTCCTTGTGACATGAATGAAACATTTTTATGCTATTAGATACTTCCCCCAAGATTTTTAACTGTATGGACTTTCATGTATGAGGACTTAATCAGATGTGTGCTATTGAAGTTCCCAAGGCTAGTTGTGGGACAGACTCATCATCTAATTCCAATTTTATTCTTTTATATATAGTATACAGGCAACTTCCTGGTCTGAACATTGAGGCATATAGACTGTGGTTGTTCAGAATTCAGTTTTGCATTCTCTGTGGTCTATTGTTATGACAAATATCAATAGATAAATTTATAAGGACTGGACATCTTAATCAAGGAGATGAAATCTCTTTTGTATTAATAAAAATAACTTGTAAACTTAGAGACAGTTTAAAGGCACAGAGAGCACAACTATGTGGTCCATTACCTAAAAGACGACAATGAGGCACAGTGCAAAGGTTTATTCTTATATGCATATGTAAATTCAAAAATGTGCTTTTCAGAAATAAGGGACAAAAGTAAAAATGCTGCTAAAAGTTTTACATATCAATATTGTGAGTAGAGTTTTATGAAATTTGTAGCTAGACTGTTTTTCCTGAACGGTACAGGTTTGGGTTGACCGAAGCATTTAGCAAGTTCCTGTTAAATGTTTAATATTGATTTGGTCAGTATTAAAAATAATATCTCTCCTCCACTCCAAAAAAAAACATTTTTACAAGAGAATCAAGCATATTTATAGCTACATAAACTTCTAAGCATGTCAGAATAAATACAGAGTATGTTATTTTACTTTAGAAATAGACAGTAGATTACTGCCTAATATTATCAAGTCCGTTAGACAAGGCACTTGATGCTTTTGGTCAGATAAGCATGTAATAAGAATGAGCTACTAACAAAGGAGACCTCCACCTCAAATTTTCCCCTTTTTTTAATGTAAGAACAAATTTTGCTAATGGGAATTGTCATTATTGAAAGGCCTTCTCTTGGGGGCCAGAAAATGTGCTTATGGCAGAAGACTTTCTTGTGCAGTCTATTTCATGTAAAATAGGTTTTTGTTGTGCAGTATGATCGAACCAATGCCAACTTATCTGTAGGATTTCCACTGAGTAATTTAGTGTTGCTGAGATGCACTGCTTATAATGTATTCTTTAGTTAAAATGTTCTCCAAAGAGTTCACATCTCATAATCACATATCATAAATCATATAAATTCTGCTTTAACTGAACTTAGTGCCAAAACTCACATTGCCTTAATTGGGGCAGGAATTTCACATTATTATTTTATGTAAAAGCACATAAAGCATTGTGATTTAAAGTTATCTGTCTAACAGTAAACCCAGAACATAACTACTGGTGCTTCAGTAATTCGGGCAATGACATCACATTGAGAACTAATCGTGTGAGACAAGAATAAATTTCTTCTTTACAGTTTGTCCTTGACAAAACATATAAAATGTGTTTTAAATGTGAAAGTTTCAGGAAAGTTTTCAGTTTCTTTTGTATATAGGGAAACATAGCATTCTGTTTTCTGCTGATATAGCCACTCAGTGTTTTTTTTCCTAATGCTGAGAAAGATTTAATCCTGTAAAATGCAAATATTTATTTATTTCTTCTACTTCCCAGCCCTTTTCACTTTCCACTTCTGGCTTAGTTTCTTTTCCCTCAAAATGCATTTATCCATGTCCTTGTTTTCTCTGCCTTCCAGAGGAAGACTTAAATTCTTTACCAAAGTCCTAATCCTCATTTCTTTAGTGACCTAAGCCCCCAAATCTGCCTATCTTCTGAACGCTTTGTTCTTAGCTGCTACGCTATGAGATTTTAGATTCCGTTCCTATGTTTGGTTTCTGGCCCCGGCCCATTCTGGAGCAGGCAATGCAGGAAATCCAGGTTTGCATCTCTGGTTGTATCTTGGCAGAATTAAGGTCTGCTATGTTGTAAAGTTACATATGCACAATACAGTCACATGTATGGACTATGTGAACAGGACTTGCTTATTGAAAACACAGTCTTTGAAAAATTCCAATTATCTGTAACTACAGTTACTGGAGACTCTAGCAAATTTCTGTTAAGGATGTGAGTTTTCAAAACTTCTAGCTTGATCATGTAAGAGTGAACATGGCACAAGCCACATTTGTGAATCAAAATAATTTTCTGACCTCTCCCTCTTCCCCTTTAAAGTTTCTACTTCCTGATCCAAAGCCCAGGGCTGTTAAAACTATCCGGAGAAAAGGCCACTGGATTTTAACGACGGACAAATTCTATTTGTCAGTAGCCTTTTTCTCTGAAATACCTGAAACAATGAGCTAGAACTCTGGCCCTTGCTGACCCCACAAGTCTTACTTTGGCATTTACCCAGCAAAGTATCACCCTGAAGGAGGAGTGGACTGCCAAACCAATGGCATCCATATCTGGGGAGGAGGTTTTTTCAGCCATAACGATAGTGCATTGCAGATGTCAGTATGTCATCTGCATCGTTAGGTTTTTTATGTTATGCAGTATCCTCCTAATAGGGCATTAGAAGCATTCTCTTTCTTTGCTGTACAAGATAAGGGCTTGTTGCTTATAGTGCAGACTGCATAAGGCATGAGGTTCTGTCTCTCATATTCTACAGAAGTTAATGGGATTTCATGTGTATGTTTAAAAGGCTTCCTAAGCATCCTCAATTTGGCTGTTTTTTAGGGGAAGGCCTTTGACACTTAGAAAGACAGGATTGCGACAGGCTGAGCTGAAGATCATTGAAGTTAGCAGATGAAAGACTTAGACCTGAACTAAGTGGTAAAAAAGCCTAAATTTTCTGCCAATTTTACTGGAATCAACAACCTCTTTAAGCTAGAGAGAGAGATGAGAGAACATATTACCAGTACATTTAAATGGAAAATAGATCCATTATGCTATTTTGGAAAAAAGAAAGAAAGAAAACATTTGCATTCATAAAGCAATTCTTAACCCTTATAATTTGCTACCTCAAGTTTTAACTTTCTAAAATTTAGAAATCAGCAGTTAAATCAACTAGACAATGTTGACTCTGCCCTAATGTCAGTAGTTAAAGCTTCTAATATTCACTTTTTTTTCTTTCATAGTTCTTCTATAATGTGTTGTTTTTGGATCAGTGACATTTTCTAAGTATTTTCAGTCAGAAATCATTTGAATTTTGGAAATACCATTGTACTGTATTCCTTGTACACATGCTGCTTTCCATCCACCCCTCCCCGCCCCAAACAAGTGTCTATCTTGGGTTATAGAAAAGATGTTGTCTTTCCTCATAAGATGATGTCCTCATACATTTTGTCTATATTGTGGTCCAGTTATAATAATACTGCAGCACTGACAAATTGCAGCTCTGTTCACAGGCATTGAGAATTGGAAGATTTAATTTACAGAGAGTATGATTGCCTTCAGAAAGCCCTGTGCATGTCTTTCAGTCTGATAAAGCAGGCAGTCGTCTTTTAATGTTGTAGGCGTTACAGACACAGCGTTTTGTGTACGTATAGCCATACTCATAGTAAAGGGCTTTTTGGTAGATTGCCAAAGAGCTTGGGATGGGAGGTGGTTGATACTGTCTTTTCTTACTGCTGATGTATCAACGTCTTGTCTGTGACTTTGTTCTCTTTCTGCTGCAGAGCTTCCTATGGGTCATTTGGTGCAGGTGTAAAGTGCTCAGATGCAATCATAGTTTGTAGGGGAGTTTGGCATGAGGGATTGGTTGTTTTCCTTACGGTGTATCAGGTGGCAAGTAGCAGGGTGGGTTTTTGAGCATGCCATCTGGAAGGGGTAAAACCCAGGGCACTGTGCAGAGGATGGGGAAAAGGCACCAAAGTAGAATGTAGGAGTTTGGCACATTTTTGGGGTTCTAAACATCTTCCGGCCTTTCTCTGTATTCATTTTGCTAAATTTTGGGGCTTGTCCTTGAACTGGCTTTCAAGACAACATTCCTGGGGGCATGAGATTTCCTGCAGACTCTACAGAATGAGTTTGTTTTTCTTTTGCCTTTTTCTACTTCATTGTTTTACGTGCCAAGTGCATTTGCGGATGGAACAGAGTGGCAGTTTTCTAGCAAGATGGTTTAATTACATCCAAAGGCTTGTAATCACAAGCTTTGGTGGGACAGACTATGAAAATGCAGTGTAAATGGTGCATACAAATTTTAATGAATTGACCTCTAACTGTAATAAGGGAAAAAGATTAATTGTCTTATCCTAGATGCTGCAAACTATTTACATTATGATTTTATATGAATGACTAATAAATTATAGGAAGGAAGGCAAGTTTTAAAAAAAAAAAAAAGAACCCACAGCATAGGTGTGTTTCATCTGTACATCTTAACTAAATACGTGTTTGAATTAATGAAAACGTTGTACTGATTTCAGCTTTTACCCAGCTAGACAAATGCAAGGAAAAGGTAAATGATAAATGCTTTCAGAGAAGATCTTTTGTAAAAAAGACAAAACCATACTTTTTTCATTTTTTTGCAGTTTTAGAGTTAATATAAGTGTGCTACAACTTAATACACTTTAAGAGGGAAAAGAATTTTCTGTATAGCTCTTATCTGCTGAGTATCCAGCTTGTTCGCTTTCTTGAGTTTAGCTTGCTGTATAGTACTCTGCTGTCACAGTTCCTGAAACTTCACATACAAATCTGTACATAGATTTCTTCCATCATCTTTAGCAAATGCAAATCACAAAATGTAGTTTGCTTATCACTTTCTTTTATAGAATGTTTTTAATTGTAAGCACTGCTGAGAAACATTAATTTATTTTTTAACCATTCATGCCTTTTCCATTTTAAAGATAAAATAAAAAGTTCCCACCTTATTTTAAAGTTTATAAAATTTCCAAAAATGTACATGTTAATCTTCAAGGGATTCTAATAAACACCTTATGTAATGGGAATTACATAATTTCTTAAATAATGTGAATTTTGTTTTTTTTTTTTTTTCTATTTAAACATACCGTTTCATATAGCCTAAAGTAGACAGCATGGTAAAACTTTTTTGTTCTGGTGTTTAAATAAATGCAGTGTGGCATTACTGTGTCTTTGGAAATCTGACCTAAAATTTGACCGGTTTTGATGTAACTGAGAAAAGAATGCAACATTAACATAGTTTGGGGGGCATTTCAAACTAAATGTGGATTGAAAGGAAAAGCATAACTGTATATATTTGCATTAAGATCTTTAGGTTCTAACCAATTATAGTAAAAAAAATAAGTGATTTTTTTTCAGTTATGGCTTTGCATATCTGTCAAAAAGGTAAAGCTTTTAAAAAATCTACTCGGCTCATGGGATTTCTGTAATTTTCTGCCAATATTCTATATATGTTGTCTAAAACACAAATTTTCCCCCTAAACATGAATACAGCCTGGATCTAAATGCCTGTTAGTCTATCTCAAACATATTAAATATATTTTTCTACAATAATAAAAATAATTATTTGAAGGTCAGGGCTAGAAAAATAGAGGGTAAAAGACAATATTGCTTAAGTTACAGGAAGTCATGTTTTGAGGTGCAGGTCCAGCTCTAAGGAGAGCAATCAGTGGCTGAGTTGCAGGTGATGTTTTTACTTCAATACATTAATATTATAGAAGTAGAGAGAGAGTAGATAAGGGAGGAAAAAAAWCAGGCTTTTAAAGAGGGCACAACTAGAAGAATATGTAATTTGTATTTAAAAATATGTACTTCTCAAATATCTTGAAATTTGAATCAGTAGCTAGAATGAGACAGGACAAAACACGTGTGAATTAATTTTTAAAATTCTATTTGTTTTAAAGATGCTGTGTAGGGATAGGAAAATATCAGAGGTTTATGAGAGGTGGGTTGACCTGTGGATAAATACTGATTTGAACCAGTCTAAAATTTTGTAGCTGCCCTTTTGTCTTGGAGGAAGAAATGTAAAGTATTCATTAATCGTGTAATATTTGAAGGTGCTTTTTTTTAGAATCTAGTATCTTATGAAAGCCTATATAGTGGTGCATGCATTTAGTAAGACTTTTTATGTTAACATTTTAGCAACCTTTAGCAGAGAAAATATAAACAACCCCCCCAACCAGAACACCAGCTACTAATCTCAGTATTATAGATTTCTTATTTTAAAACAAGTATCCAAAACAGTATAAAAGGATGAATAATTTTAATGATGTGAAAATATTTCAAATGTATAGATCTTCTGATGCAAAAGAATTGTTTTGCACTCCCAAAGAGTGTGGATGATTTCCATTATTTTTAAAATTTCCACACCACAGGTTACACAAAGCTTGTATAGTCATAATGTTTCCTTTGGAGATGTACCTCATAAGAGCTTGCAAATAATTTGACCTTTTATTGTATTTTGCTTTTGTTTTATTATTCCTTTCTTCTTCCTCATACCAGTCTCTAAGGTCTAGGGCTAAATTGTAGAATTTGTTCCTAATGTACTTTCTTCTCTTCCCACCCCAACATAATTTAAGGAATTATGTTGCTGTCACTCATTTGACTGTTGTTATTGCTCATGGGACACCAATGGAAAAAAGATAAGGCTAGTAGAATTGCAGTTACTGTATACTGAGACTGTTTCTTAAGGAAAAGTGTCATCAAAACTATTCTGTAGAATCTATAGTAGGAGGAAAGGGTTTTTTTNNTTTTTTTTTTTTTTTTTTGTGAGAGCTCAGACAATTAACAGAACCAGGAGGAAGGAAAAAAATGGATTTGGTACTTTAACTTTTAGTTGCATAAGGAGTACCCTTTTCTTGCAAAGTCTTATTTACTGGTTCATTATGGTTAAATTGTATCTGCCTTCCATCAAGAGATCGCCTTTTGTTCTGCACAGCATGTATCAATCAAAGCCTTTGAGTCATATCAGAGTACCAGTGGAGCATATTTATGTGTCTGGATGTTCGGGCAATTCACATATTCAAGTAACAGATACAGAATACTTCAACTGCCCTGCAAACTGGAATCACRAATGCCATACAAAGCTCTGAAATTGCATCCATCACTTCTCATATTTCAACATTGACAAGACTTTTGGCCTTCATCCTATTACATAAACTCACCRATCTCTCCTCTGGCTGTACAGTCATTACAAGATGAAGAGGTTTGAGTTCCCTATTTTCCATTTCACCTTTCCCTGACACATCCCTGGTTTAATCTTCCCATTGCTTAGTTATTGCAAAAATGGGCAAAACCACTGTGAAGAGAAGTATGCTTTCTTCTGAAAGAATATATATTGCAACATATAAATGAACTCAAAGTTCTCATATTAGTGGTTAGAATCTAAAATAATTCAGCTTTAAAAGGACTTCAGATCATTCTTCCTGAGTCCACAATTTCCTAATGATTAAACAAAGAAACAAGAAGGAAAAAGAATTMATTTCAGTTTGCCGTAAATATATTGTTTGCTTTTTCCAAATAGCCAGTGAACAAAATAATTGCCCAGCTCTTCTGCTGGGGCCAGAACCCTCTCTATTGTCTTGGTGTTTATTGCTCTTTTCTTCACATAGAAGAAACTATGTCAGAGAAACTTGAAACTCATTCTTGTCTGGGGGTTTTACAGAAGACAAGGCAGGAAAGAGTTTAGGGTTGTGTGTGTGTGCGGATTTTGTTTGTTTGTTTGTTTTTATAGTGGGGTTATTTTAAATAATCCGATCTGGTTCAATTTGTTTTTGCTTTAAGTGTCCACCCTCCATCTTTGAGGTGATTTCTGTTACCTCACCAGATGTTTTCCTCAGCTTCTGGTACACACAACTAAATAATATGTACAAAAATTACCTTGCATCTGGACTCGGTGAAAACGTGGTAGATATTTCTTAGTGCAGTGTTCCCTCATGCCTGGGGTAGTACGTTCTTCAAATTGCAATTTGTTTAGGCTAGCACCATTGTATTACTTATGTAGGAGTTCCAAAAATATAACATTCAGATTGTGGCTGTGGAAACAAAATGCTATATACGCAGAGCAAAGCTAAGCCTTTTACAAAATAAAAAGGAAGGGGAAAATGCATCTTCAAACTGTCCAATAAATAGGAGATGGTTGGTGAGAAGGATGCACATTGAAAGGGTTCAGGAGTAAGACAATCTGATGATACGTGGTGTATCCCCTACTTTGAAAGTGTCTTTTTGTGTGATCTTCCTATGTACTTCAAGACCAGATATCCTAATGTTCAACAGCTGTGTTTGAAGGACAGATTTTTTCAGAAAAACTTCAGATCCCATTTAAGCATAACTAAAGTTGGTTAAATGGAAAAGAGGTGGCAGCTTTTAACAAAGTGATTAAAATGTAGAAGTTTATTTTTTTGTCTACAATGTACAGAACACAAAAGTCATTTTAGATATTTTTCCAAAAATATAAAAAGGGAAGTTGACTGAGAGTACAATGTTCTCACCTGCCCTTCTGCTTGCCTTTGTGTCTTGACAAGAGTTGTGTTTCTCTGGACGTCCTTTCTCTTGCATCAGAGTTTTGCAACTGAAAGCAATTCCTTCAAAAGTGTCTGACCATAATTATGTCTGACAGTTGGGAACACATTAAAAATACTTTGAAAATTGGCTTTTTATGTTGGTGTCTTAATTTGAGGGATGTCTGTAAGTGTTGGTTTTCTCATCAATGAATTGCAGTACAACATGCATATAATTTTGCTTTAATATTTGAATGTTTATAAAGTACTTTGAGATCTTGTTAGTGGCTTTTGAGTAATAACATTAATATTGGACTTACGTTAAATAATTTCTCTTTAAAGATAAAATGAGCTAAATGGATGTAAAACACAAATCAAATTAATTAGGCATACTATTTCTTTTCTAGTGAACAAACACAAGCCCTGGATTGAGACATCGTACCACGGAATCATAACTGAAAACAATGACACTGTAATTTTGGATCCTCCCCTTGTTGCTTTGGATAAAGATGCACCTGTTCCTTTTGCAGGTAGGAACATACATTAACAGCAGCATTTGAGCTTATGGATTGCATTATGAAGTTATTAGCATTTGTAAGGAATGAATTTGCGGTGCAGAGATAATGTAATCTGAAGGACATGTTTAGAGGCTGTATCTGAGTACTTAGGACTTGACCATTGGCCCATAGACCTTGAAATGAGGTGTCTTTTACAATGAATGTGTCTGTTCATTCGTTGTGAAGCAGGAGTGATTATAAACAGCATAATACAGCAGGCTTCCACTATCAACATATTTTTTAATGAAAACACAAGAATGATATAATTAAATTTGAGTGTGCTTTTATAGAAATGAATCATTACAATTGCCTAAAGCAATAATACCTTGTTGATTTTTTTTGGTAATAACAGCCCCTGCTTTTTCTC
This sequence comes from Phoebastria nigripes, assembly GCA_035582835.1. Classification (NCBI taxonomy): domain Eukaryota; kingdom Metazoa; phylum Chordata; class Aves; order Procellariiformes; family Diomedeidae; genus Phoebastria; species Phoebastria nigripes. The sequence continues at coordinate 28,864 of JAYKAV010000625.1, forward strand.
TTCCTATTCCATTCTCTGGCTATGTACAAACTATGTGACAAATATTTAAAGTTGCTCAAATCTTATGTTACTGTGTTAGTACTTTATAACTGTCAAGACTTGGACAGAAAATTTAGTGGAGGTTTTGAAGATTTTTGCTCAGATTGCTATATGATAGATGTATGTCATATAGAAGTCTTTACTTGTATTAAGTCTATTTTTCCTAACACTTATTCTGTCATATTATGAGCTCCTTAAGCAGAAAAAAGTACTTTTGCATGTCAAGCAAGTTTTCTCTTAAATTCCCTATTTCATTAAAAATACTTTTTGAAGAAAAGGGAGAATATTAAGGCTTGATAGCTGTTCTGAAGATCCTAAAAAGACGCAGTTGTTAAAAAGATTATATTGCTTAAGAATGTTCATCTTTTGTAAGGAAAGGAACCAGTGAAGATGAGTGTCCTTGTTCTTGTGGAATACAGTCATGTTCAGAAAGCAGTAAATCAAAGTACTTCGCCCAAACGGCATTTTACAGCGTCATGTAAGAATTGTTATTAGCCATTTTCCCCAAAAGCATATACTGGCATAAACTCATACCCTGCAAAACATGGATTCACGATTTATTTTTTTTTTATATATTGAACCCCATTTTAATATCAAGATTGGTTTGTCACTCATGGTGCCCCGTGGTTCTTGGTTGCACAGAACACTTTTCTTCCTCAACCATATATGCACTGCGGATGTTCAGTGGAGGGGACTCAGCTAAATTTAGTCAGAGGTAATAGCCTCAAATAGCATATACGTATGGATACAGCAACCTCAGCATGAAACACTTTTGTCTGCTGATCAGTTCCTATGGCACCGAGTTGCTTGCTAATGGAGGCATAATCAATGTTCATTCAGATATGAGTAGACAGCCTCTAACTGGGAGGTACTAATTATAATCAGAGCAAATGTACTTCATACAAAGATGCTCAGGATAAGGTGTCCTTAACTCAGTTACTAGTTTTTGAAGCAAAGGAAAAAGTACTTGTTTCCAAATTTTTTTTTTTAATACATCATCAAGAAGCGACTATATGTAAAAACAAACAAAAAGTGTGGAATGAGACTTTGAATGATAGTTATCTGTAATGTATTTGAGTACACTTTTTTTCTTATAATGGTAACTTTCACATACATGTGCAATTCCTTCTTCCAAATGTTTGTGGAAAACAGTAATGTAAACTTAGATTAAATCCTTGCTAACCTAAACCTATCTGTGAAATCTTCAGGTATTTAGGAATGAAGATTGATTCCTAGTGAAAAGATACCCTTTTCATTTTGGGGCGATTTTTCTAATACTATAAATGTTCCATCTCATATTTGCTTCTTTTACTTGCATTCCCTTGGGATCCTTACAGGGATGTTAATCACATGTGCTGTTTCCACTGGTACTTTTACAAACTCTTTGCTGACTGGGGATTTGCTAGCCTGATTATTTTCTTCGGTTTTTACATTGGGACAATCGACATGTTTTTCATGAATTAGTGATTTACTCTTCATGTAGAAAATCATCCTTTGAAATACTGAACTTGCACAGACAGACTGGCTTTTGTGATAAAGGTTACATTAGACAGTAGTTTTAATTTAGTTTCTTCATTTATTGATTTGAATTATTTATATTTTGAGAAGTATTATGGCGTCTAGGAGGRAAAATACTTGGTGTGTATTCCCTGATATTAATAGTTCATTTCTAGGTAATATCGTACATTTGGCCTCATGATCTGCAATCCAGATGTAATATTATAATACTGATTGAACCCTTAATTCCCTTGAAGGGCCTGGATTCCCTACCTGTTTGGAAAAACCTCTATGTGCTTTTTTTAAGACTCTTGCCTTTTTAAATTGTTGGAGTAACTTCTTATTTCTGTTTTAAATTTCTGCTTTAATATCATGTAATTTTATTWGCCTTCATAATATCATTAATTTTATTACAGGTCTTTATGGACAATTCAATTTGTGTAATGTATTTAGTAGGAGAAAACTGAAAATAGATACAGCTACAATATTAACAATATTCAGTAGCTGTACATTTAATAGTATTATGATGTGGAATTTCTTCTATGGCCATATTTTGTTTAAGTGTGGAAAACTTGTTCTACAGTATATCAGTCTTCAATTGTACCAGAGAATCAGAGCTCTAACAGTTCCTTTCCCATCACCCTATTAATATTTTCAGTATTTTGTCCAACTGTTGTAGGAAAAAAAATTAAATTTATAGTCTTTTAAAGATCTTCCATGATTTTTTTTTTTTTTTTTTTTTTAAATGGGCTCAGATTCAAGAATGTATCAGGGCAGTTTCTGACCTGTGCTTAGATATCTACTTAGATCTCCTTGAACAAGCTATATTAAGACTAAATGTACGTGGTTTCTTCCTCTGGAACTACAGCCACTGCAATAGTTTACTGGCAGATTGTTGGCTGTTCCATCAGTATTTGTGTTAGCTTATTAAAATAGACATTTTTTTCAATAATATCAGTGTATACTTGACTTTAAAAAAACCCACAAAACCAAACAACAAAAGAACCCCTCCAACAAACCAAAACAAAAACCGAACCCCAAACCAAACAAAAAAACCCCAACCCAGCTCCTATATATCCTTTCAGTTTTCATATGGGCATAAATCCCATAGAAACAAAAATGAACTAACAACAGAAAGAAAACTCTCAAGTTAACTACCAGGCTGATGCTCCTAGGGAATGCCTGTACAGCTATGTAGCTAGATGTTATGTGGACAGTGTAATCTTTCTACTTTTCTTAATTTCTTCCTTTTTAAGTGCTTGTCTTTCATCAGTGACAGGCTAAGGAAAATTTACAGGGTTTATCATTGAAAGGGATGACAGGTCACGGTAGGTGAAATGCATATTTATTTCATACATTTATTTACTAATTTACTAATTACCTATTTATTCCATATTTATTTCTATATCTTGCTGGTGAGGGTGTAGTCCTTTTGGAACAATGCTTAAGTTGTGGAAGTAAGGGTAGGTAGTCTTTATGCTTATGGCCAAGGCAAGGAGAGCTTCAGAAAGGAGGTGCAGTAGTGTCAAGCCAGAAAGTATGTCATGTCAAAACAAGTGTGTTGGGGCCATGCATTGGAGGCTATAAACCTCACCTAGTTTTTGTCGCCAAATTGTCTGCATTATGCTTTATAAAACAAAGTTAGTGTTGAGGTCTGGGATATCTGTAGGTAGGCTAGCACTGTTGTCATCATTATAATCCTAGAGACCTGACGTGCACTACTAATAGCAGATACCAGCAGATAATGAGATTGAACTGTTCTTTCCATGCAGGAAAGCACAGGTCTGCTGTACAGCCCTTCTTAAAGGAACCAGGAAGGGCTGTTTGTACCACTCACAGTAAAAGCTCCGAGTTCAGCAAGAGGACCCTGGAAGTGGTGCAGGTTTTCCAGCTCTGAGCTGTGTATTATCAGGGATGCTTTGAGCAACATACAGATCACCTTGCTTCTGTCGATTGCCCTGGTGCACAGGTAGTTTATGCATTTCATATTTTTCACCTGAGCAAATAATCTTTCACCTAATAACTACTTTGTTACTAAGCACAAAAGCAGAACTAAGCTATTAAGACACATTTGGTATTCATCAATTATTCTTATCTGCCCTCAGTGCTTTGGTTTGTTTTCTATACCCATTCTCATCTTCTCATTTTTTTAGTTTAAATGTTAGTTGTGGCATAGACGTACTCTAAACTATAAACAGTATTTTTGTTTTCTCTTCTGGAAACTTTAACATTGTTCCTAATACCTGTGCCTTTTTTCCTCTCCATGGCTACTAAGGCAAGTCTTTTATTAACTGTCTTGTCAACCCCTTCTAGTAGTACACATATTATGGTGCACGTCAAACCCCTATTCGTGGAGTGGTCACAAGAGATAATGACTAAAATCTGCACTTTTTTCCTCACCTCTGTCTAATGTTTAAAATCAAGGGTGATGACAGGAGAAAAAGGAGTCTTCTGTGCAGTTACTCCTTCAACAGGTCTGTGTTTCCAGGGAGGACTAATGAGAGACTAAGAGGACTAAACGCACCTGTGAAAATGCTGGCTGTCAAATGTGATCAGCCTATTTCATAACTGGAGCATGAAAACTTTCACAAGATTGCAATGAACGGTCTTATTAATTTMTTGTGAATTGTGCAATAATTGGAGTATATGTAAAATAATGGTTCTTAAAATTATCATGGTATGAACATATTCACTTTCTCTTTTTCATGCAAGTACATTTTTCAGACCCCTAGTTTTGAAGGAAAGCTTGAAAATACCATCGCAAATGGTTAACTGTGAGAAGTAGTATGACCAGTTTTCCAAACTTCAGTTTTTCAAGTCCTGACCTGAAAGGGATTTTCACACTCTGGTGTTGAGATACAACTGATCTTTAAAATAACTAGGCTCCCCACAGCTGCCTGGAGCCTTTTGCAGGGTATAACAGAAAAGAGAAAAAAAAAAAACCAAAAAACCAAAAAACACAAAACCAAAAACCCAAAAACCACGAAGAAACTGCAAGTCCTGTAGAAATAGGTTATGCCTTCTGACCTTCTCTTCAAACAGTATTGTGTAGGTGCAGTATGGGCTTACTTATTATCTAATTTAGGGAAATCCATTGGAGGAATCTCTCTTTTAAAAAAATATAATAAAATCCACCCAAAAGAAGGAATGTAACTTTAATTAGACTTGCACCAACCTGCAAGGTCAGCCGTACAACAGTCAGCTATCACATGCTGGTTGTGAGGCTGGAAATCACCTCAAGGATTTGACTTTCAGGCTTAGGAGTGGTTTGGCTAGAAACAAGGTGAGATCAACTGAATCAATTTGACAATGTTCTGTTTCTGTGATAGCAAGAAGGCCTCAGAAAATGCTGTAGGATTTTGGAAGGCTATTTGGAAAGGACATCTGTCTGCATTTTAATAACAGCAACTCTGTTTCATCAGCAATGTTGTGCAAAAATAGATCTGAAAGGAACTTCAGGATATCTCCAGTCCATCCTCCTGCCCAAGGCAGGAGCCATTATACCTGTGTCATTCCTGATAAATAGTTTTCTGTCCTAATCTTAAAGATCTACAGTGACAGAGATGCAACAGCTTCCCTGGGCAATCTCTTCCATGCTTCACCATACTTGCTGTTTTTCATGATGCTTAAACTGAACTTTCTCTACCGCAATTTTAGCCCATTAGTTTTTGTCCTATCCACCATGGCTAGGCAGAGCAGATTATTCCCATTCTTTTTTGCAGCAACAGTCTTTTATGTTACTCCCTAAAAGCACTGTGAGCAACTTAAACAGCACGGGGGTGGGGAGGGCTTCGGCTATCCATTGTGTTACTGATACAGACGTGAAGCAGAGAAATAGGAGGTAACTTTCAGAACAGTGAGATGATGAATGCCCTTTTCACCTTGAAAGTGAAGAGCCTAACTCTTCACTGTGTCACCATTATTAGGCGGATACACTTGCATTTGAGTGCAATGTGTCGCACCAAGGTTAAGCTGGATAATTTTACCACAGTGAGTTGGGCCCATTAAGTCTTAAGCTGCTTTTATGCTCTTGATAGATTTACAGATAGCTTTTTTTAAAAACATCAGATGTGTGTCTTCCTGGCTCCACACAGACAGGTACTCTGTATCTCAGAAGCAGTTGCAAATCAGACTTCCTTTGCAGATGGAGTCCCAGTCTCTGACTACATTTTGGCTGTGCTAAAAGCACTGTAAAGGATAAGAAGACAATAAAACCAGCCAAGAAGGATGTCTGAATATTCACTAAACTACAAGCTGCATCCACAAACTCTCCCAAATCATCTTTGTCATTTTAGCAGTTCAGAGGAGCGTGTATTCTCAGCTGCACCACAGCAAATCCAGTAGTTGTCAGTCCACTTACACCCAGCGGCTGAACACAAAATCCCATTTCTCTGCTTCAAACTGTGAAGCTGTCTAGCCTTCTTGTTTGTTTGTTTTTATTGATAAGCAGTGGCATTAATAACAGAAACAATCTTTTTGGTACAACATTAAAAATATGGAAATTGTTTTTCAAATTGTGACTCTGAATACTATCATTTTTAACTCACTGTCAGCCAGACTTAAAATATGCTGTCAGTTTATGATGCCCAGAATTCATCGGTGTTAAATATTTCACTGTGAAAATGATGCATGATCAAAAAATCTGAACTGTAAGTGAAGCCATGGAGTATTGCAGTTGTTTATAACAAATCACCTGCTGATTTTTTAAACTTCTATTTTTGAAGTTTACATTTATTAATGTAGCTTAATTAGTTAAGATTGTAGCCTTTAAAGGCAAAAAGAATCTCTTCGTGGTGATCATAACCTAAAGTAGAATAAAAGATTGGCAATAGCACAATTGATTCCAGAGATGCTAGTTTTGACCTGAGGGATGCTGCTTGTCACCCAGTAAAGTTAGTGATAAATGCTCAGGCTTCAGATTAAGAATGCACCAAAAAAATCACTCTGACAGTGACCTCTGTTGGTTAGTCCCTGAAGTTCAGAGATGAGGGATTTGAGGGTTTGTTGGGGGTTTTTTTTATTGTTTTTTTTTTTTTTTTTTTTTTTTTTTTTTTTTTTTTTTTTTTTTTTTTTTTTTTTTTTTTTTTTTTTTTTTATTCTTGAAGTTTTTGCCAATTAAGTTTGATTGCCTTTCTTAGTCATTTTGACAGCAGTGAAATAAAAGTAGGCAACATTAATGTCTCGAAAGAAGACTAAAGGTTCAAGAATTCAGACTGTTCTAATGGAGCTTTTAGTAGCTACTAAGTGGTCTGTCATTGCAAGAGTAAGTGGTTAGGCAGAAAATTAGACTTTAATGCATGGACAGTGAATGTAGGTTGCTTCTGGCAGACAAAAACAGTAGTGAATGAGAACGTTGAGATAAACTTTATTACACCTAAATATGCTAAATTACTCGAAGCCAGAAAGAAATAAGTAAAGTAACCAACTAATTATGGTTTGATGATATTCACTTGGGCTTTTAGACTACTTATGTAAAATATTGATGTGAAATAAATTGGAACTGTTTGGAATAGTTTTCTTTATAAATAAGACTTGATCTTTGGAAAATTAGGGCAGGATATTACTATGGATATGTAAACATACACATGAGGACAGGGACAGAATCTGGCATTTTATTGTGCTGAAGTATCATACTAAATGACAATTAAAAAACTGTTTAATTAAAACAGGTTATAACTGAAGTTGCCAGGAAAATAGTGTCAGTTGTTAAACTTCTGGGCTGTTCAGAACACTAGAGATAAACCTAAATGGGAAGTACTGGAATTGCTAAGCCTATAGGTCCCAAAATCGGTAGCTGCTATTGTGCTCTGACTATGGATGTGGATTTTGTGTCATGCACCTTCTTTGAAACTAATGAAGCCTTGCCGTATAAGTACCATTACATTTAATAAAAAAATACAAACTTTAACCACTTGTTAATGTTGTTGTCATCAGAACTAGGGCTGGTGATAGCTAGATAATCCAGTAAAACAAAGCTTTCTACAAAAAAAAGGAAACACCAGTATATAGAATTGTTCTATTCAAAGTAGCAAAGATCTGTGCCAAATTCAAATGAATTGTATTGTAGGAATTATTGTTTTCCAGCAGCCCTGTCCGTGACAGGGGAAACTGAGAGACACGGTTTTCTTGGACCTTCCTGCTAGTCTGCTAAAAACCTTCATCTTCACCTGTAAGATCCTAACTGTTGTGAAAGATAGAAATGCAATATAGAGTCACTGACAATTCTGTAAAACAGTTGTTTCATTTGAACTGAATTCACAATCAATAAAAAACTCCAATGAAACAAAATGCAATAATGTAGGAATGACAAACTCTTTTTCTTAACCAGATCTAATTATATCAGGCAAATTTTATAGGAAATTCAAAAAAATAGCAGTCCGTGCTTCCCCATTTTATTCTTTGAAATTATACTGTTAGTCATAAGAATGTTATGGTTTTGACCTCAAAAATATTTTACTTTTTGTGAGAATTGGTCATGAATTTTAATGCAGGTTTTTTTTCTTCGGTGATCATTGAAGGCGAACAATGAATTTTACTTTTACTTGCAAAGCTAAGTATCCATCCAGAAACAATCAAATTTTTTCTAAATGCTTTTGCTAATGCTTCAGTTATGGAATTTCAAAGCTTGTTCTAAATATTACTTGTCTGTTTATAAAAAAATACTTATGTGAGTATTAGAAAGTGAAATGAAAGTGTCAATAGGTGTTTTTGATTCATCAACAATTCTTATTTGATAAAAATCTTTGCGCTGTATCTCAGCAAACTCTGGTGAAGATAATACAGGCTATGTAAAGCATTGCTAATAAACACCTTTTCAGAGACATTCCTAAGAGAAGGTAAATCTTGAATCAGTAGAACTAAACTCAGTGATACTGTAGTAATTTGTCCCATGTGCTGACTGTCCATTGTGTAAGGACATAGCTGCATAGAATGACACCAAGCAATGCAATTGCTGATTTGCAGCACATGTGTAATTCAGGTAAATAAATCGTTGCCTCTGAATCCTCTGTTTTGGGGTAAAAAGGTTGAGGAATAATTCTCTTACTATGGTGTGAGTGATATGTTGAGGGCTGCCTTGGGTTTGAACAGGCTCATATCTTCTTAAAATTAGTGCTTGCCAAATATGTGAAAAATGTAACAAAACCCTGCTGTAGTTAGACCTCTTTGTCATTATGCTTGCAGTGAATATCACAATCACTTAAGTTCTTACAATTTCAGGTACAAATAAGCATTTTTAAACATTTATTGATATAAATTGAATTATTTGAAAAATAATGACAGCAAGCATAACTCAAAGGCATGAAGCTGGACAGTAAAGAGGTTGAAACAAACAAGAATGATACCCCTGTTACATTTTTTTTCTTGTTGCATAGTTTGTTTCTCTTCATTACTTGATATTCAAGAAGTAGTAAACCTGACCTGTCCATTTTTGCTTTCAAGGGTATGTCAACCTGGGAATTCAAAATCTATGGCCATCTTTACTTGCTGTACTACAATAAAATAAAGGACTCTCAGAGGGAGGGCTGAAAGAAGTATTGTGAGGACCCAAGTGAAGGAATAAACAACTATTCAGAGTCAAATAGTACAACTTCCACTCTAATCTCTCTCTTCACACTTTCATTCTTTCCATGGTCTGTCCATTAATTCAATTACATCTATCTCCTTCACATAAATATTTCCTTCCTTGTGTGTGTTCCTATGTTGTCATATTCTTAGGTGGATGATGAATTTTAAAAAAATCATTTGTAAATGCATGAAGCATTATTTATGCAGACTTAGAAAAATCATTTATAATACCGCGAAGTGTTAGTAACATAACAAGTGGACTTGGAATTTTCACCACTTAGAAGTTTACTGCAACAGAATTGGCACTACAGGATTCCAGTTTGCTTTAAAAATAAAATCAATAGGCTAAATTAGTTATTAAAAACATTTTAAAAGAACAGCCTAAATAGGTAATTATTTAATCTTCAGAGTTCCTTTTGCTTATTGGTCAGCAATTCTTTTATGGAAAGAATAGTTGAGAAACCCCACTTTCCTTTAAACCTGCTACTTTCCACTCACAGCTGAAAAAAAGTTATTTTTCTGGACTAGAATAAACTCTTTCAATAGCCTGTAAGTGCTGTTGCTCCCTTTGCTTGCTAGGGGAGCCTAAAAAATGCATGTGATGCTACTTTTATGAAGCAAGAGGGGGAAGGAAAGTATAAAGGGTTCAAACTCTGGACAGGTGGTTTAGGGCATCAGTATTCTACTCAATTCTCCTGCTTCTGGCTGCGTGAAATGGATCAAACCAATTTGTTCTCTTGACCTAGGGTTTCCTCCACTGTCCTTTTTTCTGTGTTTTTAGATTATAAAAAAATCTTCTAAGTGCTTTTATCTCAATGACTATGCCGCACTGAACGCAGTCTCATTGTGCAACACCAAGCACAAGGAGGATTTGCTGTTCTCAGCTGTCACTGTATTCTGTTTCATAATCTTTTATGATATAGGTATATAGTATGTTTATAGTAGATGCAACAATTGGATTAGTGTGGATGTTGAACCTGAGCTAACAATCCTGCTAGAGATATACATCAATATGGTTACACAGCTCTATCTCTATGGCTGTCACACTGGCTCCCAACCGGTAAGGCAGATGCATTACTGAGACATTGCAGAGTTAGAGACGAGACATGAAGAGAAAGTATTGGTAAATAGTGGAGTGAGGCAAAGAGAGGGGGAAATGTGTTCTTACAAAAAGGTTGAAGACTGTTGATACAGGATGCATTGTGTAGACATGTTTAAGGTTGTTATTTCTCAAAATTAAAAAATAATTTCTTGAGTGTTTAGTCTTGGGGTTCTGTTTTGTGAAGAAGAAATTAAATGTGTCCTGTCTTTTACTAGAATTGTGGAATAAGCCGGATATGCTTGTCATTGAATAGATTTGTATTTGTTCTTGGCCATTATAGACTTAATATCAAGAGATAAAATAACCAATTATTTATGATGAAAACACAACACATGTTGTAAAGTACCAAGTATTTTCTTAATCATGTTACATGCATAGAGAAATGTCACTGGGATATTGTGAATGGTACTGATCCCACTGAGATACAGTGAGGCAGCAAGGAGAAGTTGAGAGAAATATTGTAAGAATTTGCTGGGTTTTCTAAGGAGACATGTTGAGAACAACAGGGCTAATATAACATCTAGGTTTTGCTGGGCTTTCATTCTGCTGGAATTTTGTTATAGCAGGCTTCAAGGGACTTAAAAAAATTAATTGCCTACATTTTCAGGTATCTGCTAATCCAGAGAGACTGGATGGCTTTGATGTAGCTACAGCATGTGATGCAGCTACAGTCAAATACATCTGATATGTTCAGTTGTCAGGATCCTTATTTGAGCTGTTACACAGTCACCTTTACTCTTCACGCGCTGGGCATGAGAAGTAGTGTGGCAGAAAGGAGGTGTAAGTTGCCTTTCTTTCCTAAATGATTAGCCTCTATTTTTTTGTGGTGTTGCATCTTGCATTTACTGTCTGTATGAAAGACACTTCAAGTTGGTTTAAAAAGCAAAATAAATTCTTCTCTCATTAGGTATTCTGCTGCACAAAATATATACCCATTTCAGTCAGGTAGTTGGCCTTTGCAGGTAAAATATAGTAGATAACTAGACTCTTGAGGTGAGATTTGCTTTTCTCTTTTACTATTTTTGTATTTTAAGGCTTTGTTTCTTGGTAGGCTGTTCTGTTTATTCCACCTTTCCTGAATGAAATCAATTCTGTAACTGCACTGTGCAAATTTAGTACAACATGAAATTCAAGGAACAGAGACAAAATGGAAGTCAGCTCTTGACCATAGTAATCACAATTTAGCCATAATTTGCAAAATAGAACCTAAATATTAATCCACAAAAAGAAATGGGCCTGCTTTTATATAAAAGTCCTCATCGTGAAACTGGTCAGGGGGCTGCAGCACTTGCCCATGAGGAGAAGCTGAGGGAACTGGGCTTGTTCAGCCTGGAGAATAGACAATTTGGGGGGAACAAAGCAGTAGCCCCCAGGCACCTATGAGGAGGGGATTGAGAAGATGGAGTCAGGCTCTTCATGATGGGAGGAGGAGAGACAACAGATAGGAACTGAAACAAGAGGGGTTCAGACTGCACATAAGGCAGAATTTTTTCACCAGGACAGTCAAAGATTGGACCAGGATGCTTAGAGAGACTGAGCCACCTCCATCCTTAGAGGTTTTCAAGTCCCAACTGGATAGAGCCCTGAGTAACCTGAGTTCATAGCTGCCCCTTCTGTTTCGTGTAAGCCTTGCTTTTTGTATTGGAGTGATACTTTATTTCAAAATAAATTACTTTTAAAAAGGATCCTTACCTTTTTATATAAACTATTCTTTTCACTCTTAATTACTATGGGTATGTAGAATACACACAAAAATACAAAATATTAGTTATAAATAAAAATTCCTAACGCCAATTGTTTAACTTTATATGACTGCTCAGCTATAAATGCTCTTTATGTGTCTTGTGCTCATATAAAATTCAGAAGAAAGTACATTGAAGATAGTTGACAGCAGACTGGCTCTTACAGTTCACTCTTATGGCAAAATGACCAGATTGTACTGAGTGAGCATCTTGGCAGTGGTTCATATCCAGATTGTATTATCTTGTATAGCAGTTCTGTGTTAACTGTAATCACATAATAGTCATGAAAGGCCACATGTCCCTTGTGAACCTTGACAGCATATATCAGGTAAGTACTTTTTTATTTGTCATTTTCTCAGTAGTTTTTTAGAGAGTGTATCAAAAATAAGTAGACACTAATATCAGACCTCACTTAGTATTTTTAAATATGACAGCTTATGATATATGCAATTAATAGTTAGACATGCTAAAATGTTTAAAATGCAGTCTTTTAAATAAACAGTTGAATACCACTTTAAGAAGAAGCTGTATCGTCTGCCCTCAATTCATTTGGGGACTTCATCTCTCAGTAGGACTTAATTTTCTGGTTAATTGTTGTTGTGAAAGAGACTGGTAGGGATTCAAACTTGTCATGCTGTTGGACATCTGTCTTTGTTTCAGGTTAATTGCAATATATTAATTTACTCTTAATTTTAAACAGCTTTTTAAAAGAAAGATTTTATTACCAGATATAATGGACTTTTTACTGCACATACTATCCCTTCTGGCTTTTTTTATATTCCTTTGATCTTCAGATATTATAGAAGATTAAGTGACAGAAGAGCAGAAGTTAAAAAAAACCAACCAAACTCAAACCCCCAAAACACCCCCAAAACAAACAAACAAAAACCCTCCAAACAACCTTGATAATCTTATTGCTGGGACTATAACTTGATTTGTTACTTTTTATCTTTTGCAATTAAAAGCAGAAGAAAAAAATGAAGCTTTTCACTTCAATCGTAAGAGTCTAGTTCCCAGAGTTGTTCAGACTAGCTTCATGCCTGCTCTTTTCTTTAGGGAAGTGAGTCATATTTTGAGTACGTGGGTTGAAGAAAACATTTTATTTGATCTAATTACACTCACTGTGTTATGCTGAAATTTCCTCCTCAGTAATTGACTTGTATAACTTTTTTATTTACTTTCATTTAAAGTTTAAGCCATAAACAAACCAAAGATCTAGAACCTTCTTGTCCAAAACTACTTACCAGTTTTGAAAAAATGTGTGAACAGTGTTGGCTAATCTAAAATTGCATTTTTCACTGAACACATTTTTTACTGTGTTCTACATATTTCACAACTATTCATGGTCAGGGATTTTAAGTTAAATATCTTCAAAGGTTGCTGAAAATTTTCTTTATTTTTTTCTTTGACCTACCATAAGCCTCTTTCATTATATGACCAGTCCAGGATTTTTGAGGTATTTTTTGTATCACTGTGTTTACAAATACATGAATGTTTAAAAAAGAGAAGTTGCACAGATCTGGGTAGATTGTGTTGACTCATCGTGAATGATATTCTTATATCAAGCTGTCACTATTACTCATTTTTATTATCTGTTTAATCTGAAAAATTAGGGAGAGGGATGAATGAACTTCAATAATAATGCTATTGAACTAATGGAGACACAGACAAGGAAATAACTCATTAATTACTGCTGTACAATTATTATATAAAATGCATGAAAATAAATGCTTAGATTTACATGCATAATGATGCACTACTCTGAAGAAAGATGAGATACTCCTTTGTTCTTGGTCCCATGTTAAACAGTACAAGCCTTTCTTTTGAAGTTGTCATACTTGTATTGCAGCGACACCCAAATATCATCTAAGTGCCCATTGGTCTGCGTTACTGGTTAAAAATGCCATCTGAAATTGTACAAGTAGAATTACACCACAACACTTAAGATACCTTTCCGAGTGAATTGTGTCAAAGTTCCAAAAGGATATAAAACTGTATGCTGGCTAGGAATATTAATTTAGTACCAATCTAATATATTTTTAATTGAAAAAACAATCGCAAACCAAAAGAACGGCACAATTAGAAATACCTAACCCCTAACCTGGTGGCGAAGGCAGGATCTTGACAGCTTCTGGGATGAGCTACCTAAAAGTGAATGTTCTGAATACTCACCACTGTTTTCAGAAGCAAGTGGACTGGATTGAGAAAAGATATGCTTTGGTTATGGAGACATTGGGAATTTGAGTGAAGAATACATGTTTTAATAAACTAGCTACTGCTGTCTAACTACATGAAATTGGTAAGATAACTTGCATGGAGAAATAAGAAGATTGGGGTCAAAATTATCTGAATTATTTGTAAAATGAAATTAAATTGCTTTCAGAATACTTTAAGCTACAGGAGAAAAATTGTTCATTGTTCGCAATTGACATCGGTGTGGCAATTCTCTTATAATTGATAGATTATTGCCATACTACCATGTCATCAAGTGTTCCTGCGACTTTCTATGTTCCTTGCTTAAATCTGTAGCTCTTTAGTACGTTATTGCAAAAAGAATTTATTCTATTCTATTTAAGACTAGTTCCTTGCTGATCATAATCCTCAGCTCTCTTCCGTGTGGTTCTTGTTTGGTCTTCAAGGAAACTAGATGGAGATTTTTCTTTACAGTTTATTTTATGCCAATAATTGGCTCATTGTAATGTGCAAATATCCCTATTGCCCTGTAGTGGACAGAAATCTAGAATAAAGCTACTTACCCAGTTAGTCACTTGTATGTTTCTGTATTATGTACCATTGTTGCTGTTCTGAGCAAGTAAAACATAGCATTAATGCTGTGCCATTAGAAAGAAATGAAAGACAGTAGGGTTACAGCAAGCCTGCTTATGCCATCAGAAAGATCTGTATCCGCCAGACTGTCCTTGTCAATGGATCAGATTATTCTGAGTAACAATACTTGGTTATATGTAGCTCTTATAAGTTTTTTTTTTCTTGTTGTTCTATCTATATTTTATATAGTTAACATGCATGGAACATTTAATTAGGTTTTAATAAAACTTTATAAAAGTCAAACAGGGTTTTAGAAATGCCTCGGAAATGTGTAATTAATCAGGGATAGACACAAATGTTAAGCACAAGCATATATTTTTCCTGCTTCGAGTCAGTAGCTATTCACATTAGAAGTATTCTGTTGATTTACCTGAAAGGCTCTTCTGCAAGACAAATAGAGACAAAAATGTTTTGTGTGAAGAGTGTAGAACTTAGAAGGAAACATCCATGCAAATCTTCTGTACATCATGATTCTTATTATAAAGTCATTTTATATTAAGTGAGGGGTCATTATGCATTCAAAGTAGATATGGTAACCTTTCCTCTGCAATATTACTGCATGAGCAATAATGTAACCTAAAGCTTTGTTAAACCAGAAGAATTTATTATAAACTGGTCAAATAAGGAAGTAGGAGGTTGACTCAGGAATGATACCCTGCACTCATGTCACAGACGTCTTTCAGGCAAATTGCATATTGAGTACAAGCCAGGAGGTTTTTGTGAAGTGCTCTATGTTGTCCTAATTCTGCTCCCAGTGGAGACAATTTTAGCTTTTTTGGGTTTTGCTGCCTCTTTCATCACGAGGGGCGGGCCAAACAGAAACGTAGTGAACTTCAGAATTTTTTGAGAAAACTGAATATATCATTTGTGTTAGTCTTTTGCAGTATTACACACACTGCCACCTCACTGGTGCTACAGAGCCCTCATCTGCTCCTGCTGTGATGTCAAACACTAGAGCTGCCCAACTAATTGGCTCAGCTGAGTTTAATTTAGGAGGACATGCTAGTGTGTTTAAATGATGTGAAATCTCCAACCAATACCATCTATGCAGCTTCAGTCATCTTTTTAATGCCCTAATACTTTTCTTTGGAAAGTTGCGCGTGCGCGCGTGCTCTCTCTCTCATTCTCTCTCTCATTCTCTCTCTCATTCTCTCTCTCATTCTCTCTCTCATTCTCTCTCTCATTCTCGCTCTACCCCCCTGCCCCCAGTGTCTTGTTTCCATCTAATGGATTGTAAATTGGTTTGTTTTTTCATGCCCTTCCATGACACTGAACTTGCGACATTCTGTTCTTACTGGAAACCCATGAAGGCATGAATAGATAAAATATAGGTAGGTATGTTATAGACATTTATGATGCACATTGTTTATAGAACTTCTGTTGTATAGTAGCATCTTTTGGACAAAATTAACCTGCGTATGCATTTTGTATACACACAAACTCTTGTATTACACTACTTCTGTAATAAAGTAATTCACATCACAGGTCAGTTTCCCTCAGTTTTAGCATTGTCTCATATGTTTAGAAAACAATACAAAGATTGAGAGAAAAATAACTAGTTCTGTAAAGTGATTAGTTTTTAGTTACTTGATTGAATGTGACTCCAATTTATTGATGTGCAATTAGCATGGTGATATAACTACTGCAAAACAGATTTATATTACCTTTGAAAATGTGAGGGAGTTTAATTTTTAAATTTTTGATTTTTCCTTGATTTTTAAAAATCATGATGTACTATAATTTACTTGCCTTTTCATATTAGTTTTAAAACAACAGGAAAATATTTTGGATTAATGAATGAGAGCAATTACCAGCCTATTGTAGAAATTCATCACCATAAGAAAACTATATTTTAATTAAAATTTAATTTGTTAATTTTAAAATTATTTAATTCATTAAATTTAAATTTAATTCAAGCATTTAAAATTAACTTATTCCCGTTATATTACAAAGAAATTTAAGTGACTGTTATTCTGCAGCAGTGGATATAACTAATAACCACAGTATTTCAGGCCTAGCGTGTTTTGTTGTTGGAAAGTCAGGTGGATCCCTTTTTAACCAGCTGCTAAAAAGAAAATGTTTGAAAGGCGCATTGGTACTTGATTGATTTCTTAGTACATGTGATGGATTTAATGGATATTTCTGACATGACTTCAGCTCCTTACTGAGATGCTTGCCTTGGAGAGGTTCCAGGTGTGCTAATGAAAAAAGTTATGAATGAAGACAGGAAGAGCTGATGTTGTATTTAATATGGAATTCAAAGTACAGAAATTAAATGAAATATAACACTATAATTAATAAGCATGCTAGAATTGAAAGGATGACAGTAATTTAACATCAACTTCTAGATGCTTTTGGACTAGGACTCTTTATTTAGGTCAGCAAAGCTTCTGCATCCCAACTGGCAACTTCACTGGAGCTGAGGGGCTGTGTTTCTCTATGTGCTCTTCTCCCAGTACTTCACTCCTGCAGTGTCTCACTAAAAGTATATGTAGGCCAAACGGGAAAATTATGCAGCTCTGTTGACTTCCGTGGATGTTTGCCCATCTACGTTACTCTGGTGCCGTCCTTATTTGTGGAAACTGGCTGGTATATGGGAACTGCATACTAGGAACAACATCATGAAAGGCAATGGAAATCATACGCAATGAAAAAGAAATCATGTGCAATGAAAAGTCCCATAAGGTTTGTATAAAATTTTTGATTAAAAAGTGTCTCTTTGAATCAAATTTGGCCCAGCTGTTGCTATCTGTCAGCTTTTCAATGCTCTTTACAAAATACATTGTTGATCTCGGTCCAGTCCCTCTAGGGGTGTGCTGCTATAGGATATGCCACATATGGCAGATTATCAGCGTCACTGGAGAAGCCAAAGGCTGTTGGGTATGGGGCTGAACACTCAAGACTCAACTGATGTACTGAAAATGAAATAGTCTTATGCTTCAATCTGCAAGATTTAAGTAGAAGACACTGCCTACTGTTTACTGGAAAGTGTGCTTTTATACTGCATATGAAAGTACAGCAGAAAAATTATAACTTTCTCCTAGAGTCTCTGTGTAATCTGTTTGCTTGCTATGGTCTGACATACAGGTAAAAGTTATTGTGGTTAGACTTTTCTTACCTATGACTGTGGCTTTGTTGAGCAGAATTAGATATAGAAATAAACCCCCTTGCGCTGATGTATTCTTAAGTTTTTATTTCAGTATCATGATATCTTCATAGAAGAGAGGGAATAAACTGCCCAGGGATGAATACTTCCATGTGTGTCTATCCTAACGCTGTAACTATGCAGATGTAGAGGTGGTGGCCTAACTTCCTAAGAATTGAAAAACAAAAAAGACTTGATTTCTCAAAACAGCAAGAGAATTTTTAGAGTAAGAAAACTAACTAACAACTCTGAAAATGTATTTAAAGGTTGTGAAAAAACTCTTAATAAGCCAGAAAGCTATAGACTATCTTAAAATATGGTGATGTTTTAATTCTTTTGATGTATTTTGAACTGACTAACCATATGAAGGTTTGATAAGGTTTGAAATAACACTAGGTCAAAGGTATTAGATAACTAGGTGAAGCATCTGGAGCCATAAGCTGTGTACATTTTGGGGTTTTTAACAATCGCCTTCTAGAAGGACAACACTGACTGCCATGATGAAGCTAAGGTTGTGGTAGTTAAGTTTTCATTGTAATTTAACTTAATGTGAATTATCACTAATATTTTACCCACAGTGCAATTCCTGTATGAATTAGTCTGTGATCTAGAATAAGAGACTGAAGTACAGCTACTTTGTTTAAAATAACATACCATTTCCTAAGCCATTTTCTGAAATTGCTCTACTGAAGATGAAGTTAGTTCTTATGCTCAGCCTCAAGAGTGACTCTTTATCACAGAAGATACTGACTTCTCTTTAGATTACAAGTCTAAACCATAAATAAATAATAACTTTTTATTAAACCATTTTGGGATACTTTTATTATGAAAATGTGAGTTTTTTGAACTCTCTTCCTATGATAAAGATGCAAAAATCCAAACATCAGAAGTGAAAGCAGATTTAAGAATAAAGGTTCAGCTTTGAATAAAAAAGTGAAAACTGAGTCACTGTTATTCCCAAAACTAATGGGAAATAATTTAAGGTGCTGAAATAAGCTGTACCGATCTTAGCTTATAATTAATTTTTGAGACTGATAAGTCAGTAGGTAAACTCTATGAAACAGAAGCCTGCATACACAAAACGAAATAGATGATGTGTGTTTCAGGTAGTTTTGTGAATGCTATAGTCATAACATTTATTCAGAGTTAGTCTTCGTCTCGTGTGAAATTTTCAGACTTAATACTCTTTTGCATTGGAAGAATGAACTGCTATCATTCAGTATAATTTATTGAAAACTCTGTTTCGTTTGTGATATCGCACTGTGCTTTTCTGCTTTTTGAATGCACCAAAGCTGCTTTGTTGTGCTGGCTTTTAAGTTTACACCTGAGTAAAAACAGGCTTTTTAAGAGGTTTGCACTGATCAGAATTGATCAATTTTTTAACAGGCAACCAAAATAAGTAACTTATCACACTTCAGGAGGGTGCACAGAGCACAGAACTAGGGCACAGGAATTAATATTTTAGTATTCTGCACTTCAGCCATTACGTGATGTTCTGCTGATGACAATGGAAACAACTGAGAAAAGGAGTGAAAGAGAGGAGCATTCCTTCTCTTCCATTAGTTGTCAACAAAAGCTTGAATTGACTAAGAAAGGCTGTGATCTGCTAGCTTGTATTTCCACCTCACACCTCACCTGTCAGCTAGTTTTCTCATACACTCATTTTATCTTGTTCTTATCTAAGAATTATAAATTCTTGTAACTTCCTCTTTGACCCAGGGTATGTATGCGTAATTGTTCTTTAAAGGAAATGGAGCCCAGAGGACTTGGGGAAATCAAATTTTAATTCTTTCCTCTGACACAGATTTTGGGCAGTCACTTAAGTGCCCAGTTTGATTACCGTTCATTATTTGGTGACCATCAACGCGCACTTAAGAATCTGTTAAAATAAATGACTGTTATGAATATAATTGCTGCCTTTCATGTTCCTCGTACAAACCTATTGACTGTTATGTATGCAATCCTTCCTCTTTCATATTCCAACATTTATTTGAATTTTTTCTGTCTTGCATATTCCTTTTTGTTTTGCAAGATGGCTTCCACCATTTTCAAAAGCATGGTTGCTTTAGTTTCGGGACCCTATCTGAACTGGTCAAAGTACAGGCATATACATCAACTTCCTATAAGTATGTATACAAAGGATATGTGTCTGTATGTATTTATTTCCTTAAACATAAAGAAAAAAATTCTTAGCAGTTTAAAACCATTTGAGTATTTCATTTTTTTTACTGTGGAAACGTAGAAGAGGTAGGATAATCCTGAAACGTAACTGTTTACCTCTCATATCTTATTGCAAATTTTCAATTGCCTCAACTTTATAAGCATTAAATTTTAGCTTTCTTACCATTTTGTTTATCTTAGTCTGCACTTGAAATAGGACTTAAAGACACAATTCTCATGCTCTGTTGTCTATCAAATTATTCCAGATATAATCAGTCCATTAGTACAAGAATGAATCACTTTTCCTAAGTGAGACAAGCCATTTCTGTTCTGCACTGTTTCTGCACTATGTGTTGAGCAGCACAGGTTAGAAGAGCAAAGCAGGAAAAGCTGCAGTGCTCCATATAATGGCGTATATAGAAATGTACAAACAAAAGAGGCTAACAGCAAAACATCTCCCACAGAATGGCAACTTTGTGAGCGTGTGTGTATTGGTCAGGGAAAGTAGCATTGCTTCTTTGGCTCTTAATACTGCTTCTTAAATTTCTTCCTTTTTTTTTTTCCAACCTTGTTCCTCTGTTAGAATTTATGATTAAAACACAGAAATGAAATTACTTTCAATATTTTGATTACTGGTTTTCTTCACAAACAGTCCATAGCATATGGTCTGTTGTAAGAGACCAACTGGCAGCTAACACCAAGGCCAACTTGTAACCCACTGGAACACAGACCTGTTTTCCAGTGACAGGAGACAAAACTTGATAAGGGAGCAGGGGGTGGAGATCCYCTGAGCCTGTCYGARGAATGTCTCAAACACTCACAAGACTGAGGGATGGTGAATCCCAGGAAGGCTCCTCTGTAGAGAGTTTATTGGGTCTGGCCTTGGGAGAAGAAATATGATGACAC
>JAYKAV010000625.1:50071-63914 GCA_035582835.1 Phoebastria nigripes
TAGCAGAGGGGCAGTTTGAAGTGAACGGCGGGCATAAAAGGGTAAGGCAAGGAGGGGAATAGGCTCTTTTCTCTCTTTCGACTTCCAATCTGGGGACTTGGGACTCATTTCGGGAACTTTTGAAGGAGCGCTCCTGCGGACCAGAGACCCCCGTCGGCTGGACCAACACTGGAACCTGGACGGGTGATCTCTTTCTCTCTCTTTCTTTCTCTCACTCTCTCCTTCTTTCTCTCTTTTATTCTTTTACCTTTTCCTAGTAAGTAACGCAAGGCATAAACTCCCACAKCAGTGGYGAGCRRCARGYTTTTCTGYTAYCCAATTATTTACCAATGAGCCTAGCTATAGAGTAAAAGTCTTTGCTTATGTACAGACCTTGAGTGTCATTTCACCTTAATCCATACCAAGGGAATTTGCGAATCTGAGTCACCTGTCCCGCACGGGCGGGATGTGACATCTGTACTTAGAGAATTAAGTTTTTTTAAGTAGACAATAAAGTAATTCTGACTTCAGTGCTGTTAAATGATGACAGAAAGACCACTAGCTTAGAAAGATGATCTTGAATTTACTTGCTATGCTTACTTGACACATAAGCTTTTTCACTTAGATTTGAAAGTTTTGGAGGTGAGCAAGCTTATAAAATATCCAGGGCCTTGTGCTGTGTGTTATCTTATCCGGTTCCTATTTCCTGTGCCTGGAAATATGTTATGCCATCACCCTGGAAAAACCTTGAAAGCCTGCACATTACTGCTCTTGCTACAATAGAATAACATCTTTCTGGATGCTGAGCCCTTCATGCAAGGGGCAGGGTATTCCCAGCTATTCGTTTTTTGGGCACTTCAACATAAATGACTGTGCATGTCTAAAAGGTTATACACAAAGGCTTTTTCTATTTTTGCGTGTTTCTAGGTATAGTGGTCTTCATCATAGGTGATGGAAATTTATTTTTTATTTAATTTGGTAGGCTTTTAAAACTAAATAGGGGTTGCTCTTTCACAAATATATATCTGTGTGTGTATTTATGGTCTGTTTTCCTGTCTTTTTTTTCCTTGCAACACAAAAATGTAATAGTCATAGCATTTCTGATCAAATAGTGACCTCATCACTAACATTAGAACCTCGTACCAGTACAACCAGGACCCTTTGACTTGTACTGACATACATCTAAAGAGGATTACTCATATCAATGTTGCAGCTATTGGCAGTTACTGACACTGTAATGCTTTCTGTTGCTCGCTTCAGGAATGTTTTTCAGAAAAGAAAAATAGAATGCTTTTTATGAAGACAGACTGACGCTTATTCCTGTTCAGATAAAAGGAAACAACCTCTCCATTCATTCTTGGCATTCTCTTTTGCATAATTTAGAGGCCATTTGTGCATTTAATAGATTAACTCCAGTTTATTAAGAAAATGGACAAGATCCTTTTGAAATGATAACAGGTCAGATTTTCATCTGGCATGAGTTAATCGTTGCGCTACTGAAAAAAGTGAAGACAATATGGTTCTGACCCAAGAAGACACATATGGGTCTGGCCCAATAATTTTTTCTAGTTTATTCTCCCTTCTAATCAGGAAAATAGCTTTGTTTCAAAAAGCCCCTTTGCAGGAATTTCTAATTATCAGAAAATGAATTTATTTAATGGTGTCATATTTATGATATAATTGACAAGAATAGTAAGGTACACACTGTGACTTCAGTGATTCCTTTTTTCAGAGAGAAGGGTAGGAAATGTGTAATGGGTTTTTTGTTAATGTACCTTATTGTTTGAAAGAGTGGACAGCTGCAAAAGCTCAGTTCTGTGGCCGATTGAAATAATGTGTCTTGGTTTCCAAGGTGAAGTAATTGCTTCATTGGTAAATAAAGCAGCTTCAGTGTTTCAGAACACTAATGAGTAAAAACAAATAATAATAAAATACATCAGTGTTCACTTTTGGTCTGTCTAACATGTGTGACACAAAATAGTGCTGTTTGGGGAATACTGACCATCCAAACTGCTCTTGAGAAATAAAAGCAACTAAAAATTTAATCTGAGCCAAAAATCTCAACCACCTTCCCTGCCTCCCCAGTTTTGCTGGAATAGCACTGCATCTTCTATTTTATGATTGTGGCCATGTTATTGCAGCAAATAAATGACTGCTAGATCTGCAAATATCAAAAGTGTAATGGCTTTAAAATTATACATACAAAATTAAATATTAAAGAGCTGTTTGAACCCACCGCTCTGTTAATGGTGACTCAAGCCCTGGATCTAGCTGTCATTTCTTCTAGTGAAATGCAGACAGCAGTTCCTTGGCTTTTTTCCCAGTCTCCTCTGTAAAAATGGTCTATTTCTAATGCATAACCTTCTTCCTGTGCTCAGCAAATATGGGGCTAACTTTCCTGATGGACCTTATCTTCCTAATTTCTAGCACTTGAAGAACTGAAAAATTGAATATCAAACAAAATCCAATTACCTATAAAGCAAAATGAATCAACTGCTGCAGCAAAACAGCTAATCATTATCACTAATATGAGAATAGTATCTCCAATGTGGCTGAGAATGAGCAAAAGTAGTAGTAATGAGAAATAAACATGTTCTTGGCCATCTCCATGTTATTTTCTTCTCTGTTAACACCATGACTAATTCTTCTGAATGTGTAACCATCTGCTAAAACCAGCAGTAATATCCAAGAAAGTTGGGATTTGCATCAGGATGAGTGGCAGCTACATGGCATGGAAATCTTGGACACTATTAATTCAAGTAGCTATCCTGGTTTTGAAGTTCATTGTTCACTGTGTATCGGCAGAGTTAAGTGTTTACCTTAGCGCAGTCATCTGCAGGCTAGTCTGGGTGAGACGGTGACCCAGTTCACAGATCTTCCCAAAGACACAATGTGTAGAAATAGTTAGCTTGGACATCAGAGACCTCACAAAATATAGTTGAAGAAGAAAGGATAGATATCCTTCCCTGCTGCTAAAGACTTATCCTGTATGTTGAGGAATGGCTTTGGGTATAAGTTGAAGACTCCAATACAAAAGTACCTAAGGAACTGAGAACAAGTATCTATTCCAAGTTATGAAAATTGAGGAGGAAGGGGAGAAGGAGGAGTACGTTTACACGACAAGTATGATAAATGTGTCTTGTAATAGGCTCTTTTTATGTAGTAGTATTGTGTTGCCATGCAGGCGCTTTCACGGTATTTTGAAGGGGATGAGCTGGTGAAACAACTGCTTTTTTTACAGTTTCTGGTAGACCTGTTGAGCCAATCCCCTTTGTCCTTGGTGGGTATGAAAGAAAAATAGTATTTTACTAGACACCAGTGATTTGTGAAAAAGGAGGCACTCTAAGAGCCAGTCATAACCGTTTTGCAGGGAGGGATATAGTCACAAGATAGGAAATGCATCATAGGAAAATGCAGCAACATCTACTGATGGGTGGCTGCTTCTTTCAGCTCTTCCTTTCTTTAAAGTCTTAAAGGGGTTCTCTCTTCCCTTTTATGATGAAAAGTTTCCTGAATTCCTCATACCATGTTTTTTGTTTCCTTGAACAATCCTGTAAACGTGGATGTGAATCTGTAATGTTCAGGGTGCTTCCTATTCCTATTACTGATTCAAAGAACAGATTTCTATTAGCTATTGTATCATTTCTGACTGAACATAAAAGCAATGATTTGGTTCGTAATGTTCTTTATCTCCCTTAGTTTTCATAAGCATAAAATATTTCCCCAAGCATTATAAAAAGATTAAAATTCAATTTGAGTGCTGAATTATGCATGGTTTTCAATTTGGCAATATTCTAAGAATTTTTTGTTTCCCAGCTTTTTAGYGTTAGGAGAAAATATCTACTATCAAATGTATTTTTCATAGATACTTCCTTGTATTAGATGACACAATCCATTCTACTAAGACGTCTAAATATTTAATTTTACAATTTATAGTCCCCAATCTTTTTGGTAAATGGGATGTTTCCATTTATGGCTAAGATTTGTGGGGAGCAAGCATATAAATAAAATTACTTCCAGAGGGGAGAAAAATCAGTTTAGTTAATTATTTTCCTTAAATGTACAAGATAATATTTATCAAGCTGCCAAAACATGAAAATAACAATCAGCAGAGTAAAGCCTGAAAAGCATTAATCAAAGTTCAGTATGATTAAGCATTCTTAGTTTAAATAAGGAGTGTAGGATGTGAATATCCTTAAGATATTCAATGCTGCCAGAAATAAATGAATAATGTATAAAAATAATGAAAGCCTTAAAGCAGAGTAGAAGCTTTAAACATCCAGAGTTTTGCTCTAACATTTTTTTCTTTTAGTATCTGAGTTGAAACTACAGACATCTCGTAACTCAACTTTGTTGTAGGCTGATCTCTCTATTCTTTTATATCGTTGTATGTATACAAATAAATGTTCAGAACAGATTGGAATCGGTTTGCTGGAATTAAAAAATATCAAAGCCTAAGATGCCTATTTCTTCATTTGTATACTTAGATCTTCATAATTCCCTACTCAGAGACCTTTCAGGGATTTGGCAAGGTGAGGTTACTTATCTCTTGAAATGTACGGAAGAAAAGAATCATTAAACATAGGTGGTACTGTTTATATGCATGTCTGTGGTTTATGATTTTCTTTTTTTTCTTTAAAAAGTGACATATTCACACAGCCAACAAACCTCGTACCTTTATATAGTCTTATCTTGACCTTTTCAGGCATACAGAAAATTAAATGAGTTCCACTTATTTGAACTCAATTCTATAAGTGCTGTCAGCATTAGCTCTTCATATACCTATTTGCTTAAAATGTTTGCAGAAATTATTAGTGTTTAAATGTGTCTATTCATTCTTGTTATAAATTTGGTGTAGCAAATTTTATTGGCTTTATTGGTTCATAATTTTAGCTTTACTTATTGGATATGCGAAGCGATGCAGATGGATTTACAAATAAACACATTCTTCCTCATGAAATGAAGTATAGTTGAGGTCCTTAACTCTTTAGGATATTTCTGAACATTCACATAAATGCTTTCATTAAGTAATCAATATCACTGAGTATTTGTACATAAAGCATATGGATGAGATATGTGAAAAAGAAATAAGCATTATAAATCCATTTTGTCAGTACTCAGAGTATTAAGTGCCTCTCAGTGTGAAATAAAGTGTTTAACTGTGCATCCTTTTAAGAAATAATAGCTGTAATATTAATACACTCTAGACATGTTTTAGTAATGCAAAAATAATTTTTTGGTTACTGCATTTAGTTGGAAACCTGCAGGTTTTGACCTACTATTGATGAATTTATATCATACCTAATAAAAATAGTTTTAGTCAAGGAACTTTTCTACACCCATACCAAAATCATTTTTCCCTTTCATATTAAATAAAGGTTTTGCTTTTGTAATTGTTTTGTTGTGTAAATGTTTAAAACATTTGAATTAAAATAAGTTTTAGGGTTGTAGTTCAATCAAAAATACGCTGATTGCAGAGAATTGAATAGCTGGTCACAAATAGATGGATTAAGAAAATAATCAGTTACACTAATCTGTAAAAACAGTACATTGTTGTTATTGGAAAATAAAATCCAATTCCTTAACATTTTTATACAGTTCTTTCAGAGTAAATGTTGTTTCAACAACTACATAAATTAGGAATTGCTCAGCTGCTTGAGTTATGGGCAAACCAACGCATAAAATTCCTCCTTTAAATTTGTCTCTGAAATGAATTTGTGGGAGTGGGGAAGTAATGAAGTCAAAAACAGGTGAGAGGATTGCCACCACTGTAGGGTGTTATTCTCATTGATGAATACATTTTCACACAAGTAGTTCTTTAAGTGTAATGAATTGTTCACAAAATAAAATGCTCGCTAGAAATGGCAAAGGTTCTACATAGTCTTGCATCTCTTTCGTAGGACTAGCCTGAAATACCAACACGTCCAGAGAAAAATTAGATCAGACTGTCTTACCTATAATCAGGGAAATATGTTACCTTTTTAAAGACAAACAAATATGGCCAATCAAGCATTCTTGATTCCATCAATCTTCTTTAACTACCCGAAATCTCATTGAGAGGAATATACAGAACATTACCTGAAGGTGCAAGCATTCTGTTGAAATTCACATTAGGCTTGGATCATGGGGATAACATTGCTCATTCTTGCCATACAACTGTTGTCTAACTTATATATGATTGAAAATCAACTCTGATTTCAAGATCATAAATTATCAAATACCTATGCTGTCCCTCATGTAAGCCAGTGATTCTGCTGCCTGAACTTTCCTTGCTCCCAGCCTTGCCCATTATTAGATGATCTTAGGCCAAACAAAGTCCATTTGCTGCTGTTCAAAGGGTCTTTAAAAGTGTTAAATGTGATTTGGCTTGTAGGATCAAGTCTTCTCACTTTTGACCTTCTTCAAATAATTTTCCCAAAGAAGATAAAGYATGAAAAGACTACTTTTAATAGTTGAATTTTACAGCTATTATAATTTTCCTTATATGTGTAAACACAGGGATTCCTGACTTCTTGATATGACTGTTATTTATTAGCAGCTATTTTTATATATATACATTATTATATACTGTCTATAGTATGTATACTATATGATATATATAGACACTATATATACTATTACACTATTTGATGTATATTTTATCAAACATTAGGGCGTACTGTATGAATTTTAGCTACTTAAGGCTGTGAAAAAACAATGTTAAAACAGGAACATTTTGAGACATTAACCTGTATTTTTCAAGTCACATAGTAAAGATGTTTGAATTGATATTTTAAATAGAGGTATTTAATTTTTTTTTTTTTTTTTTTTTCTGGGGCGGAGTTCTTCATAGTCACATTTATCTAAATTAACTTCAAAACATAGTTTGGTTTTTTGCTTTTTATTTTTTTAGTAAAGTTTCTTTACTCATTACTTGTTTCTACAGGATGGAGAGGAGTAACTAATCTGTAATAAAGGACTTGACCTTTGAGTAGTATCTGTTAGAGGGAATAGGAACACAGAGCCTACTTAACTAGGCTCACGGAGAGGAAATTTTTCTTTTAATTTAATGGATTTAAAACTTCTAAAATAAAGATAATGTATGATGGTAGCAAAAAAAGGAACAAAAGCATACTAAAGATGCACAAGTGAGTTTATTTTGGATAATTTTCTTTTTTGGAGACAGATCTTAATGGTGCTACTCTCTGCCAATCTCATGGTATTTTACATAGTCCTTATGATTTGCCTGCCTTCCCTGGGGCTCAGATCCCACTGAAGCCAGCAACATCCCAAGCCACCATATAGTTCTTATTAGGAATTAAAAGCTTAAATAGGTTTATGCTTCTTGCACTTGAGATCCAAAAATTATATCTAATCAGAAGCTATATCATATCACCAACTAATGAGAAATTTAGATTTATAGGACAGTTGACACTCACAAAAACAGCAGACAGACTTATAATTGCTGTCCAAATAATTAAGGAAACTTTTGTTTGGTTTTGTTAAAGCGAAGCGATCTATTTAACCTTTCCATTCCCTGCCACATTCTTCCCCCAAAAAGTGTCAACATAATCAGCTTAGCCTATTAAACCACGTAGTATGATTTCATAGCACGTGTGGATGGTGTTAAGATAGTGTAAATTCAAACTTTAATAAGACACTGCAAGTCATTGTTATCACTAGGTGAGAGGTAGTCCAGTGTTGGTATCATTGGCAGTTGAATTTACCTCCTTGGGGACAAGTGTAGTGACTTAGAGCAGTGGATTCTGCTTCATCTTCAAGGCATCTTTGGAGTGCCATATCTATTAACTGTATTTTGATAACGCTTAAGTCTTTTTAATTTAGAGTGCATATTTTAGTATATTCAGTTATTAATTGGATCATTTCTAGAATAATTCTATAGTTTCTATATTTTCAATGACAGACAATTCTTTCCTATATCTAGTTGGGATAAGGAATCATGCTGACTAGCGTAACAACTAAACTAAACCCCAGAAGCAGTCATACTTAGGAAGTTTGATTAGTAACTTCCATATTTAAATAGGTATCTATAGCTCCTATTGTGTAAAGATACAGCTTTTAAAATACGTCCTTTGAAATCCCTCCTTTCTTTGGTTAGGAACAACCATGTACATGCTCCTGGTGTTGGAGGTGACAATTTGATGAATCTTTTGAAAATCTTGCATGGGTGATGCAAATAAACAGTTCTGTTCTACAAAAAGTGCTGAAGTGTTATGAAAAGGTACCTTTCACTTACCTTTTTTTTTTTCTTTCTTTTCCCATTTAAAGCGACAGAAATCTTACAGCTTATATCAGTGGAAGTGGAAAAATAGAAGGGTTTTTGAAATGCCTTACTGTGCCTATACCCAGTATTCCTTCACAGTGTATTTTGTTATGTAAGTGTCAGTGTCAAAAATGTTCTTTTCTTCCTTTCGAATGTGCTGGCTGTTCTCCATCAGAGTAAAAGAGACATTTAAAAATGCCATTATTTCTCATAAGTGAGAAGCTCTGAGTTGGAGCACTGATTCCAGTCAGAAACCTGAAGACATATTTGGATCCGATGTCACTGTGTTGCCATCTATAAAAGCTATTTGAGAGAGTTCCATGGCAGTGTCAGTACAGTCCAAAACAGATATCAAAAAAGCCAATAAAATGTGAAAAATTAATAGGAAAATAATAAAAAACACGAAGAAAATATCAGCTTGCTACTGTCTAAATTCTTGCAAGTGTTAATATGTTTGGCTCAGGAAGTCCCTATGCAACAGATCGCCATAAACCGGGAAGATCTACCATTATTATTCTCCCTTTTTCTGTTCATTCCCTGCTTTTATTTGCTTCCCCTGAGCACCTTCTACTGATTACAACTAGAGGAAGACACTGGGTCAGAAGGGCCTTTCCTCTGATTGAATTGTGGCCATTCTTAGGGTGCCTCTTAGTAACAGTATGATAAGTACAGCTAGAGAGAAAAGAATGAGCATGTGCAATGAGTGACTGTAATAATGCCAACTATGTATGACATCAAAACATTAAGGCAGCTGTAAAAAAAAAAAGTACAGGTTAAACCAATGTGGTGATTTCTGTTTGTAAATTGCAATTGCAATGAAATAATTCTAGTGTAAATTTTCTGTCAGGTTTGAATGGAATTTTGAGACATTTAATATGATCTTTATTATGGTCATCGTATAAAACATAGTGGTTTTAGGTTTGATCATAAATGTCCTGTTTAAGTGAAGAATCCAGAGAACAAGAAGCATGGGCAGAGATCCCAAGAAATCTGATCTTAGAAAGAATGTGGGTTATTTAATCTCTTGAAGAGAGGACTGATGGAACAAAGGAATTTTCAGATACATAAAAGGGTTGATAAAAGGAAGGTAGGAATACGCTTCTCTGCTTACCTGGACAAGGACAGAGTAGTATTTTGAAATTACAGCAAGGGAACTTCTGATCTATTACTATTTTTATTTTCTAAAATCCTCTGATGTACTAAAGGTGATTAACTATTAGACTAGATGGGTTAGGGAATTGTGGCATTTCTATTATTGGAAGTTTTTAAGTTGAAAGTTGAAAAAGGTTTGTGTTAGAAATATATTTGCTTATAGGTACAGCTGGAGTAAATAACCTCTTAAGGCACCTTCCAGCCTGCTTCTAATTATTTTACGAAGGATTTGAAACTCATCATATTAAAGGGTTAAAAGCATATGGCAGGGAGTCTCCTGTGTGGTGTTGAGCAATGCAATTTCCATGACAAGAATAGAAATAGCAATTTGAAGTCTCACTGTTTTAACAAGCACTTTTCCATGGAAAATTGTTGTCAGTATATCACAAGAAATGAAAAAACCATTTAAATACTGCAACCTTCTCTCAGTTTTGTATCCAGTTTCCCAGATACCATGCAGCAAAAAATGTAAAGCATTAAGAAAAGGCTGTTTGGATATTTCAGCATCTAGTTGATTGTCCTTAAGATACCATTCTTCTGTTTTAAGGAGTTTTCAAATGAGTTAAAAAGATATTTTTACATCATTTACTTTATAAAATATCTGTTTATAACATGTCATGTGTGTCTCCATCTGCACTGTTTTTCTTTGGTGTGATTTTTAGAGAATCATTTCCTGTAACTGTATAATCTAGTTCTAATGTAACTGTGTTTTGTTTTGTTTGCTGTGTTTGTCCTGTTGTGTCATTCTGTAAGATGAGCTGTTTATCTGTCTTTCTGAAGAGCCTATGTTTTGAAGGCAAACTGCCTGGAGTACTTTAATCAAATAGAAATGTAAATAGGAAAAAAAAGCCACATCAGTCTTTTTCTTTGCAACTTAAAAGTTAAAATCTCTTTTCTTAACCAGCATAATATTCAGTAACACAGTACATACCTTGAACATTAAGTCTTGTCTAGGTTTTCCAAAAGTAAATCTTGTACTTACAGGCATCTTACAATTAATTCCCTGATATTAGAACTATGGCTGTTGCATTCTCTGTGTTCTAATTGCAAGGAGAAAACCCAGGTTTACCCCAAAGTTCCTGTCTGTTGACTGAGACATAGTTTTCTCTGGGACTTTTGGGTCATTCTCAGGTACAGTCAGTTAAATCTATTGAGGACTTTAAAGATGAGAAAGCTCTTGAATTTATCAGTATTCAGAGAGAGACTTCTGGCAGTACAAAACATTGGTGTGGTATGCTCTTAATGCCCTGTGTAACTGAGCACATCAACTTCACTGGGCTGATTTGTGAAGTGTCAGAATCTTTAAATGTCTTTATTTTTAGGCCTTTCAGTTGTGGGAACAGCTTGGTATCCTATTTGAAAGGTGTTGTATTTGCTGCTGGTCCACTGGGTCTCCACAAGTTGTTTAGGATGCGAGTGGTTTTTTTCTGAGGGGTAGAATAACAGTTCTTTACCAAAGGTGTCACTGGGTTATAGCATTGCCTGTAAGCACTTAAGGTTGACAAGGCAATTCATGATTGAGATTTATTCTGCAAAGTGTGATTGCAAAAAAAGCACAGAAAATATCAGTGTTTTTTTTTTTCTTTTTKTTCAATTATAAATGACGTTCCATGTAAATGCAAGAATTTCTGCTGATACCAGTGTCAAAGAACTCAGCCTGACATTAGGGCATTTATATGTCTACCTGAATTCCAATTTACTCTTCTTTTTTCTCTCTCAATTTGAGCAGGGACTGGAGTATAGGTATCTTTTACCCTGGTCCTCAAAGTGTCCATCATTTGATGACAAAACGGATTGTATTTGCAACTTCTGATCTGAGAAGCTGAATTTTTCAGCAAATAATCCAGTCAACAGGGAGATGCAAGAAATGTCCAGCCATGTTTCTGGGACATGATAATCTTGATCTTTCTCACAGTATCAGTTTGCATTTCAATAAGCTTCTTTGAAAACTGGTAGCTGTTGAAGGCTGTGATTTTGTTCAAGGCACAAGCTAAATTTCTGTGTGTTTTTGAAAAGCTCTCCACTGCAAGTCGAAGAAGCTAATTTCTTCTGCATATGTCCTGAGACTTGGTGAGTAACAGAGAAAGGTTCAAAGAGATCCTGCCAGACTCGCAAGTAGCTAGATCTCATATTCTAAGATGGAGAATAATAAGACCATAGACTATAGGCTTTGTAACAAGGATGTTGTCCTTAAGATGGCAATTAGGACCTGGCTATTTGTGAAATTCTTATATTTATTTTGACTTCAGAGAATGGCATTTGCATAACTGCATTTGATTAAAATAACTTTCTAAATTATATTGTGCATTTACTTTAGGTATATGTCATCCTAATAGCCAAAGCGTGTGTAAGTGGTGACAGCTGACAGAAGAGGAGAATTACACTGGGAGACTGCTGAATAAGGGCTGGCTGGATGTTGCACTAAGCCATTTTTGGAAGGAAAACAGTTACTCAGTAATTTAATACCTAATACAGTATGGTAGAAAACTGAGTCATTTTAAAAMCAGAGCTAAGTGTAAGCCATGCGTATTAAGGGCAGCAGCAAATACTCCTCCCTTGGTCCAATGAGAAAGCCTTGTAAACTGCTCTCTGAGGCAGAAACTTTCAGATTCAGACCAGAATCAGATCCAGATTCAGAATCCATTCAGGATACTACGGCTATTTTCTGACCTTTTTATCAGCTGTAGCTAAATATCATGGTCTAAAACTTTGTTAGCATGACTTTCATAGGTATGCTTTATTCAGACATATAATTACCACTTAACTGTAACTATCTAAAGTAGTTTCTTATGAATAGACTTAAATAATACTGTTCTTTATATTTTACTTATTATTCTTTTATGTTGTCTTATCCTTTAGATTTTTTTTTTTTTTGCTATCTTTTACAATTTTTCTTAGTTCTTCCTGCAATTAATTGATACTAGTTGGGGAGTTGATTAGRTTTTCCTTATGATTATGCAACTGTCTAATCTTTCTGTCAGCTGCTAGGCAACCCAATTTCTTATAAATTATAATGCATTATAAAACCCTGGCTCAGAAACCTTTGCGTATTTTATACAGGGGAAAAAAAGGAACAACATTTCTTCTGTATATGGTAAATAGCAAGGGTAGTTTCCCCTGAGGGCTCCCACTTATATGTCAGTGGTTTACTAAATGTCCATATCTGATTTAGTAAATTGTTGGAGGATAGCAATCAGGATGCTGACTGGTTGAGTAATGAGATTCTGATGACTACTAGCTCCCTGATGATAAGTGCTTCAAAACCATTAAGTGTTGTAAGATTCATAACATGTGAAGAATGTAGAGAGCCCTTAACTATTTAAAAATTGTAGTAATTGTTCTGTATAGATTTTTTTTTTAATTCCAGTAAATGAAGCTTAGTTTGCTTTCTAGTTTGTAAACTCCTGAGAATAAGGATTGTCTTTTTATTTGTGTTCTTCTCATCGCTGATTAACAAATAAATAATAGAATTTCTGTATGAATGCAGGGAGATCATGGCAAAATGGTGGTTAGCCTTGGCAAGCATTACAGCAGATGCACAAGCAACCCACACATCACAAAAGTATCATAGCAGTTGCATGTATTCTCTCAGATTTTTCTTTCTTTTAATGACCTTTCTGCAGAGAGTGGATAGATTAACACAAACTTTTCCATATAGACATATTTTACAATGTTACCACAATTAAATATTTGATGCTATGCAGCCAGCCCTAGTGCTTGATTTAGCKGTTCCTTTTTCATCAGAGCTGTTTAGTCAATGAATACACAGTTTAAAAAAATATTTTTAAAGAATAAATGGCAGAAGTTGTGACCTGGTTTCGGCTGGGATAGAGTTAATTTTCTTCCTAGTGCTGTGTTTTGGATTCAGTATGAAAAGAATGTTGATAACACACTGATGTTTTTAGTTGTTGCTAAGTAGTCCACTGGTCAAGGACTTTTCAGCTTCCCATGCTCTGCCAGGTGCACAAGAAGCTGGGAGGGAGCATAGTCAGGACAGCTAGCCCAATTGGCCAACGGGGTATTCCATACCATGTGACATCATGCTCAATATATAAATAGGAGGTGTGGTCCAGGAAGTAGCGATCACTGCTTGGGTATCGCTCAGCGGGTGGTGAGCAATTGCATTGTGCATCACTCATTTTGTATATTCTATCATCATTATTATTATTATTATCATTATTTTCCCTTCCTTTTCTGTTTTATTAAACTGTCTTTATCTCAACCCACGAATTTTACTTTATTTTTTCTCCCCGATTCTCTCGCCCATCCCRCTGAGGGGAGGGGGGAGTGAGTGAGTGGCTGTGTGGTGTTTGGCTGCCTACCGGGTTAAACCACAACAGTCCTTTTTTGGCGCCCTATGCGGGGCACAAAGGGTTGAGATAACGACACATCTGACCTGACCTGTTAAAACAGATTTGTTATAAGCATTCATTATATCAGTTTAGTAGT
>JAYKAV010000626.1:0-26088 GCA_035582835.1 Phoebastria nigripes
AAGAACATTAAACATATTCCCCCAACATATTCCAACAACCGCTTACACGTAAATAAAATTTCAGCAAAAAAACTCTTTCTCATGTGACCACTTTACTCTCTAGGGATCCCCAGTGGTGAACTGACCTAAACAAATTATTAAATTTAAAAGATTTTTGCAAAATATGTATATACGCATTTTATAAACAAATACAAATATATACATATTCAAGGAGCATCTGGAYGACACTTCTAGTCATATGTTTTAGTTTTAGGTAGTSCTGTGAGGAGCAGGGAGTTGGACTCGATCTTTATGGGTCCCTTCCAACTTGAGATATTCTATGATTCTATGAAATATTATAGGTAAGGTACTGGTGCCTGATCTTTAAATCACTATTTTGATTTTATTAGGGATGCTAACTTGATTTCCAATCTAAGTGGTTAGCACACATTTAAAAGGATTACAAATGCGTATTTAAAAAACACACTGAGTCAGCTCACTCAGAGAACTTCATAAATATGCAGCAGGAAACTCCCAAACAGTGACTCATAACTTCAGAGGTTTAAAACAGACAAATAATCATGAATTTTCCAACTGTTACTCATACTTGATTAAATCCTAAGCCAAAACCATCCTGCTTCTGTGAATTCCACTTGACCATCCGTTAAGTTCTATAGAAATAAGAGTGCTACGGGAAAAAACAACCAAAATCAGATAACTGGGAAGAGTGCTAATTCTTAACAGCTTATATGGAAAAACTATTTCATATAAACATACACTGAACAATAATTCTTTCCCTTACAACTGATGCGTGGGTGGATTTTGTCCTCACCTTATTTAAGAATTACTGACTGATTCGGGAAAACAAACAAACAAACAAACCCCCAACTTTGACAACTTTTTTTTTACCTAGAGAAAAGAAAAATGAGGCATCACCTGAGAACATGCAATTATCTCGAAGTTTCTTCTCCATAGAACTCTATTCGTGTATATCTATTGAAAGTTGCAACTCAACAATCCTGTCACATTCCTGGTTAGACAATGCACTGACATCCTCTAGCTACCTATTCTTACAGAATTATGATACTTAGAATACATGTTTAATGGGTCACTGCTAAATATCATCATAATGCTCCTATTTTGTCTTGAAATGAAGAAAAGTATCTTTTTAAATTTTAACAGTATTAAAAATATGTCATTACTGTAAACGTAGTGATTTCTGTAAAATGAACAAGAAGAATGCCTTATAAACTCATTTTTGCAAATCTTAGTAAAATACTGGCTTTTTTTGTAGACACTTTAGTAATCATTTCACCAAAAGGCAAGCTAATGTATGCACAATGTAAAAAAACATACAAATGCAAATTAGTATCATCACATGATAACAAAAATCAAAACATCTATCTATCCCATTTGTCACTCAAATGACAAAACTACCGCATGAAATGCAATGAAATTCATAGGGATTAATTTTAAACAAAAGGGTTAGACACCTTCCCATACTTCTGAAAATGTATAAAACATACCTGACAGCCTATCATTAATTATTTAGCCTAAAGAAGGAAATTCTATCTAACCACTAACTAAAGCCTATTTTGGGCAGTTCTGTGAAAACAAACTAAGTCCACAGGACTCAAGGAGCATGCCATACACAGAACTGAATAGAGCCCTGACGCACTCCATCCTGTGCTACATACTCACTTCCCACAGCAGATCAGGACACTGTGCTTGGTGTAGTTACGTGCAAACAGGCCAATTACTTCCCAGTTATTGCAGCAACACTGGCCAAAAGTCAGGAATAATTTTTGGTATGATCCCATTCAATTACACAATAGTCAACAGTCAAAAGAAATCCAGTATCCTATTTTTGGAAAATCTGTATGGAATACAAAGTTTTGAGACAAAAAAGAGAAAGAAAAAAAAAAAGGCAATTAAAAGAATTGTGATAGAATGGTGATTTTGTTTTTTAATTCAAATTGATTCAACCTGAATGATGGTGCTTTGCTTCATTCAAAACCAAATCAAATTTCTTCTCTTTAGTTTGTTGGGGGTGGGGGGTGGGGCGGGTTTGAAAAGACAGGAATAATTACATGAAAATTAGATTTGGTTATTTGAAGTATCAAAATATGTAATTTCAGCCATTCAGAAGTCCTCCTATGCCCGCTCCACTTTTTTTTAATTAAATGATTAAAATCAGGTGATGATTCATTTTCTTATTTGCTAAAAAAATGTCTTCCCTTCTGATTCACAGACTCATTCCTTTTAGTTGCTTACCAGGAGAAATTATGAACACTGAGTATTACATATCCATGTTCTATTACACACAGGTCTTTACTGAATATAGTTAGGAACTGTAACGTTTAGAAATCAAGAACTGTTTACCAATAAATTTGTATTATACTCTCTTTAATAGAAGATAAATAGTAGTCAAAACTTGCTTTCAAAGTCAAGCAACAATGAAGCATAAATAGTTGACTACATATTCTTGCATCTAGATGACAAGTGTCACACCCTGCTTCAAAAAAATAATAAGATTATAAAGAATCAAGTTGTTCTTGTCCATCTCTAACATTTTAATTTTATCACACCAAATGGTAAACAATCTGTTTGGCAACTTATGATCTATTTTTACCAGGTAACATGAGGGTAACTTTTTCCTATTGAAATAAAGACACATAAGAATTCAGTTTAAATATATAAGCCTCGCAGCTTTAATATAGGAAAAGTGTAAATTACTCCTAAGGACTCTGCTTGAGGGTTGATCGGTAATTGTTTGCCTAAGGCAACCTATCTGCATTCAACCCATATCAGAGAAAAAAGAAGCTATATGGATTTAAAAAAGGAAATTAACTTTTCCAAAGCAGACAAGAAATCCAAGTGAGTTCTGAAAAATGCAAGTTATTAGAGTTGTATGTAATATTTCAAATATTTGGTACTAAAATTGTGCAAAGGTAACTGCAGTAGGCACAAAATGTTAAAAAGAAAATATCCAGGTTTAAAATACGACAGGATAAAATTAACCGCAAAATTATGATGGGACCTCAAGTCAGCCAAAACTTTGAGATAGATTTATCTAGACTTCTCTCTCCTAAAAGCCTCTCTTTCCACCCCTTAGAAGTTATAATTTTCTGAGAACAGGTACTATTTTTAAAAAAAAAAAAAAAAAAAAAAGAGAGAGAGAGAGAGAACAGAATTTTAAAAGCTTTGTAAATAAGTTCCCCCTGCCTACTATATTCTTTCACATTTTCTATCA
Organism: Phoebastria nigripes; assembly: GCA_035582835.1. Lineage (NCBI taxonomy): Eukaryota > Metazoa > Chordata > Aves > Procellariiformes > Diomedeidae > Phoebastria > Phoebastria nigripes. The sequence goes on from JAYKAV010000626.1 coordinate 3,233, forward strand.
GTCCATCTTGGTGACTTTGTGTGAACTCTGCACAATCCACTGTTGGTCTTTATGGGTGCATTTTCAGGATTTGGTTTGTCTGGATCAGGAAGATCCTTTTGTGGTCAATCTCCTATTTGTTCTTATTTACTGAGTCTTTGTTCACATTGTGGAGTGTTCTTGAAGCATGCAAACTTGATTATTTCAGGGTGAATTATGAAGGGCTGCATTAGGAAGCATCACCAGCAGGTCAAGGGAGGTTATCTTTCCCCTCTACTCAGCACTGCTGAGACCCATCAGGAGTGCTGTGTCCAGTGCTGGGCTCCCCAGTACAGGAGAGATACAGGCATACTGGAGTAAGTCCAGCCCAGAGTCATAAAGATGACTGAGAAATTTGAGCATCCTCAGTCAAAAAATTTTTGACTCAGTTAAAAAAAATTTGTCTGATGACTGAGAGAGCTGGGACTGTTCAGCCTGGAGAAGAGAAGGCTCAGGGAGATCTTATCCATGTGTATAAATACCCAATGGGAGGGAGCAAGGAAGATGGAGCCAGGCTCTCCTCAGTGCATTCCAATGGAAGGACTAGAGGCAATGGGCACAAACGAAATACAGAAAATTCCCTATAATCATAATGAAGAGCTTTAGTATTGTTAGCATAGCCAAACGCTAGAACAGGTTGCCCAAAGAGCTTGTGTGGTGTCCATTCTCGGAGATACTCAAAATCTGATTGGACATGGCCCTGAGTAACCTGCTCTAGCTGACCATGCTTTGACCAGGTGTGTTGGACTAGACCCAGAGATCCCTTCCAACAGAAACGATTCTGTGATACTAAATTGGAAGGTGTACTCCATCCACTACTAGGCATTCAAGTCCATAATACCAGATAGAGACAGTCTAAAATAAAATCCCCCATCCCTCTGCAAAAGCACTGGTACCACAGACATCCTATCCTTAGCAGCAACTGTTTCACTTCAAAAATCTGCATTTTTTGGCCACATTACTTACTAATGTAGAGACAGTCCGTTCTGTCACCAGAGAGAGCTGACAATCCGATTCTTGCTATTGCCATGAGTCTCCCTGGCTGCTGACATCTAGGCTTCCTGATGGTAGAGCTCCCGTCCTTTCAGCCATTCCTTTTTCCCCTTTCTCACCCCTCACTTGCAAAACTTCTTTCCCTCTCAAGCCTTCTGACCTGCTTCCCCAGAAGGAAAAATCTCTCCCTCTCCAGAAGGTTCAGAACAACTCAGCACGCAGCAGCCAGGACACAGCAAGCAGGGACCTTCTAGCTGCCTTCTCTGCTATCCAGCCATACCCTTGTAAAGCAACATAGCCTACAGCTACTCTTACCTGAATACATTTGTGCTGGGTTGTATAACGCAGGTGAATGACTATGCATTTTTAAGTATTATAATCGACATGTGCTACCACCTCACCACTTTACACTAAGAAAGTACCATGGACGACAGTCTGCACCATTCTAAATATATCCTCAATTAATAAAAATAAATCATTCATGTCCTCAGGCATTGCAATGTAGCATTTGTGCTTGATTTACGGACTCCATGTTCATCACTGCCTTCTGCTTCTCTGCTCTTTTTTAGTCGGCTTCATTAGAGCACCTGTTCAAGTAGAAGAACTCACAAGCCTTTGTCAGCATACAGCAGTCTGCAGGTCAGGCTGCAGCCATCTGTTTCACTGACCATAAGCCTCTAATATTTCGAGGGAAAAATACAAGAAAAGGATTTTTTTAAAGTTTATTTCTTAATTTTACTCTAGTTTAATTCTTTCCAACTAAATGAGATAAAGGAAGAGATCCAAGAATAAGATGAGAAAGTGTTCAAGTAAGATTATATAAAAGCATAGTACAGCTAGACAGCATTTTAGTGTATTTCCCATTTTAATACTTCAAATCCTATAGATAGAAAAATGAGAAGGAAAAATGGTAAGACAACTCTTAGAAATTTACATAAAAATGGGGTTGCTTTTGACATACATAAATTCCACCTTTTCCATTTACAGGATTGCCACTTGTCTTGAATTTTGTCACAGGAGACTCTCAGTTTTGATAGACCTGTCATGTGCCCTGTCAAACAAGCTTGCAAGATATTGTAAAATTTGTAGAGGGAAGTATTTTTCTATTGTGGTGTGGGTATGACAGCTTTATGAATGACGTCAAGAAAAAATGTTGTTCTACGGAACAAATATATGGCAAGTTATTATACACTACTCACCCTCTGCCCACATTACTCAGACGTTTGAGGCCCTGCTCTCCCTTTCTCCTGCTTCATACAAATTAAATTCTTTTACTTTTTCATACACTAGTTTAAAAAGATAAAGAAAGGCCAACACAACATACAACCTAAGCTTGGTATTTGGAGAGAGAATAATTAGGGGTTTTAGCCTTTTTCCATATAATGGAGATTATAATACAAACTTAAACAACCAAATGTGCTAGAAGCGGCTGTATGTTTTCACTGATTCTCTCAAAATTATATCGCCACATTGTATGCACTCTCACATTTTGAAGTGCTTCTTTGAAATGTTTGATGCAAGAATCAATGCATGAACATACAACTATAAAACAAAAATAAAACCTGGCTTGCACTAACAGTTCTAATACAAACCCACATCTTAAAAAGTTAATGATTAGTACAATAATGTAAAAAGTAGATGCTTTTTACTTCAGACTTTTTGCATCAGAAGATCCAGCTCCCGTCTATCTTTCAGTACTTGCTAGGATGCATCTTCTTCAAAAATATTTAAGACAGTGTGTTTTTAATGCTCATTTACTCTTCTTTCTTTCAGTTAAACAAGACCATTATGCAGCATGTCCAATGCCTTCCCTAGGTGGACACCTGCTCACCTAAATTACTGAGCTTCACTAATATAATCTAAAATCAAAGAGCCTTATATCATAACTAAGACAAGATTTCACTGATGGTACAGTCTGCAGAGAAAAGTTGGTATGAGTTTATACTCATAAGAGTGGCCACATACAGTAATCAAAACAGCATGCCTAGAGAACAGAGCAAGCACACAAAATACTTCCCAACCCACTCTCCCAGTCACAAATAGCATGAGATTCCTTGAAACAAAGGTGAATTCTATATGGGGGTGTATTTAGTAACCCCCACTGAACCTCTCTCCTCTGATCTTGTCCAATGTTTCTCTGAATCTAGAAAAACTTTCACCATCTCCCTCCTTCAAGTGTTTCTTCACATCTTCAAAGAACTCCAGTATGTGGAGCATATGGACTGTGAAGCATCGACTTCAAAAGAAAAATAAAAAAGCCTTGTCCCCAGTATATCGGACATACCCATGTGTCCACTAATTCTGTATTACAATTTCTATCAAAGTGTCCAATAGAGACATCAGGCTTAGCAGTACACAGAGTCCCAGATCTGGAATTCTCAGAAAGTACTGGCATCGTATTTGCCATCTATCAATCAATCCTCAAGCACAAAGATGGTTGAAAGCAGGTGGTGACAAACTACAGTTGAAAACTTAACCATTAGAACGCTCTGGTTCACAGAGGTGCTCTTGTTGACAGTAATATTAGTTTTGTTTATTCGTTCCACATTATTTTCCACATAAATTTGGATCCTAACAAAAATGTTTTCAGGGCACTTTTGAAAGATGTCATCTTGCTTTTAATGTGCTCTTTTGCCTTACTCTTTAGACATCCCAATGTCTTTTGCCCTCTTCTCAAGTCATTCTTGACAGGTAAAAGGCTCTTCCTATGGAAATATTTTTGTTCTGTGCTTCTGATAGGGTGCTCTCAAAGAGCTTCCAGGCTACCTACCAAGATTTAACTCTCAGCTGCTCTGTTTCTTTTCTTTTCAACAACTTTTCTCATTTTTATGAATATTTGCTTTATGTAGCTTTAAGAAGCTGTGCACTACTTCATTGACTGTTGTTACTGTATCCAAGCATACCAAAATCACTATTACAAGGTGCCACTTCAGCCTCACATTTTGAACCAGGTCCTACATGTTCCCCAGGAAAATGTCAGGGATTAACTTTCATTGGCTTTCTAATCTAAACGCTCCACAAAACAGACATGTCTGCAAATTTAGTCTGTCTCATGTCCCAGTGCAGCACTGGTCCAATTTACAAGAGAACAGCTGGAGTCACCTCTTACTACTGTACCCAAAATTCACAGCCTCTCTAATTTCCCCTAAGAACCTACAGTCAGTACCATCATGCCGACCAGGCCGTAGTGTTGATTCACTACCATCTTCTTCCTACTTCGGACTTAAATTTCACGCTTGGAATTACATGTTATTTGTTGCAGCTATTAACAAAAAAATTCAGTGTTACTCAGTGATATGGTTGTTTTATTAATCTGATTTGATTAAAATTTTCCCTAATTCATAACACAATACCACCATCAAAAAACCTACTCTGCATTCACTGAAATGCCCACCATTGTAATGCACAGGAAATATTTAGAAACCCCAAATTATGTTAACAAAATTTGTGAAGTGATGTTCTGGAGTTTATAGTTATGCTAAAGAGAATGGTCTGGTACGGTAAGGTACTGGACTTCAAAGCTCAAATACCTGCAGACTTGTCTAAAAGACTTCCTTATCCCAAAAGACAGTGAGTGTTCCTCACTTCTGGAATACCTGTCCTGCACTCACCTCTAAGCCTGGAACTATGTGATAGGTAATAAATTCAGGATTAACCTAATATATTTTAACTCATTATTAATGGAACTCACTAATTTGCCTGCGCTTTTAAGTGCTATGGTATCAGTCAAAACATAAGATATGTGACAGACAATTCATGCATGCAAAGTTCCAGGTTGTTGATTTATCTATAGATGTGGAATGTTTTCTCCTACTTCAATCAAGCTAAGAAGTTGGTGTCAAATGTTTTAACGTATAGAAAAACTACTCCAAAAAATTCAGCTTTGTACTGCTGTAGATACACAGCACCACACGGAGGAGAGCACCAGAAACAGGAGAAAGGACTGTAGTTTGATTTTCTGTGTGATACTTAAAAATCGTATCTTTGAAAGATATAAACCTCTTTCTTGTAAAAAGCCCAATATTCAAAATATGACCTGCAAATGTTCTCCCTTCAAATTTTCCAAATATTTTAACAGCAAATTGCTCGTTAAATTCACAGCTACACAAAGTAAAATTTGGTTCTGCTATTAAAATAGCAGTTCCTTTGAATGATCATGATGGATGGTGTAATAAGTGTTTTGCATAGCAATATTTTAATGTTTTAATGACACACATATTCAGTAGAGCTCTCTGATGTTTTTCACTGCATCACCTCACAAAGGATCTGTTTTTCCACCATTACTGTCTGCTCAACCTGAGAGTCTAAGGAATTTTATCAGGAAGATCTGACAAGAAAATAGCCAACAATGGGGGGAAAAGGAGCATCTAAGTTTAGGGTGGAAGTTATTTCTTGACTGAAGGTTTTTTTACGTTATTTTTTCTGTTTACTGGGTGAACAGGCTGTCCATGCCCAGCTGCTGGCAGCAGGGGGGCTACAGGGGCAGGGCTCTGTGAGGAGAAGCCGGGACTGCCCCATGCCGGACACAGCCGGTTCCAGCCAGTCCCAGCCAGCTCCAACAGCCCCACCGCAGGACACAGCTGAGTCCCTTTTGATACTGTCCCTCACAGCATCCTTCTGGACAAGTTGTCCAACTGTGGGATGAGCAGGTACACGGTGTGCTGGGTCAAGAACTGGCTGAAGGGCAGAGCTCAAAGGTTGTAGTGAATGGGGCTACATCTGGCTGGCGACTGGTCACCAGCAGTGTTCCTCAGGGTTCAATTCTAGGGCTGGTTCTGTTCAATRTATTTATCAATGATCTGGATGCAGGAGTTGAATGCACCATTAGCAAGTTTGCTGATGATACCAAACTGGGAGGTGCTGTTGACTCTCTTGAGGGACAAGAGGCCTTGCAGAGGGATCTAGACAGATTGGAGCACTAGGCAATGATTAATGGGATGAAATTTAACAAGTCCAAATGCCTGATTCTGCACTTAGGACAGAGTAATGCTGGGCATAAGTATAACTTGGGAGAGGAGTGGCTGGAGAGCAGCCCTGCAGAAAGGGATCTGGGGGTGCTGGTCGACAGCAGGCTCAACAAGAGTCAGCAGTGTGCCCTGGCAGCCAAGAGGGCAAACCACATCCTGGGGTGCATCAAACACAGCACAACCAGCCGGTCAAAAGAGAGGATTATCCCACTGCACCCAGCGTTGGTGCGGCTTCACCTTGAAAACTGTGTGCAATTCTGGGCCCCACAATTTAAGAAGGATGTGAAGGTTCTTGAATGCGTCCAGAGGAGGGCAACAAAGCTGGTGAAAGGGCTGCAAGGCATGTCCTATGAGGAGCGGCTAAGGGCTTTGGGCTTGTCTAGCTCGGAGAAAAGGAGTCTGAGGGGCGACCTCATTGCTCTCTACAGCTTCCTGAGGAGGGGAAGTGGAGAGGGAGGTGCTGAGCTCTTCTCTCTGGGATCCAGTGATAGGACGCATGGGAATGGTTCCAAGCTGTACCAGGGGAGGTTTAGACTGGACATTAGGAAGCATCTCTTTACCGAGAGGGTGGTCAAACACTGAAACAGGCTTCCTAGAGAGGTGGTCGATGCCCCATGCCTGTCAGTGTTTAAGAGGCATTTGGACAATGCCCTTAACAACATGCTTTAACTTGGTCAGCCCTGAATTGGTCAGGCAGTTGGACTAGATGATCGTTGTAGGTCCCTTCCAACTGAAATAGTCTAGTCTATTCTATTATGTAGATATAGAAGTGGAAGAAGATGCTTCTACATCAATGGCACGGCCCTTGCTCTTTCATATTTTCCTTGTGTATGGGAGACACTCTCCAGGTATCAGAACTGATCTGGGCCATTTCTTCTGTCACTGGACAGTAGCAATTATGACAGCTCTTCCCTGTTCTGAAGGACAAATGGAGTTATTGCAGGTTACTGCTGTCAAGTTGTCCTTCTGGTATCATTTCCTGTACATTCCTCCCTGGAGTGAGATGGATATCACAGTAATAGTCTGTAAATTTTGTCCAGAATGCAGAAGGTGTTTTTCTCACAAAGCAAAATTATTAAGTTGATGTCTGCATTCCTTCTCCCTTTCTCTTTCAGCCAGTATCCCCTAGAAGTTTGTTCCTGGAATATAAATACCCTAACTTATGCCTTACTGTTCCAGAGCAGATTCAACACACACAGCTAGGAGAGCCTAGTGTGATGTACATGCAACCCAACAGGACTCAGCCTGACGCTGCACAGTGCAAAGAGATAACGTGTCTTGTTTTGCACAGTTATGTCATCACCCCTTATTTTCAGGGGGGAACAAGGTCCCCTGGCTACATATAGTATAAAGAGAGAATGTCCACATACTCATTGTTGTGCTTTTAAATTCAAATACCAAGTGTCTTGACAAAATACGCACTGAAAAAACGCTACTAGGTAACTGTCAGAAATGGTCCCTGCTGGTTATACTGCTTCCACTATTATCTGTGACTCACATATCCACAGGAGTTACCTTTTACAGCGGGGACTTTTCAGAGAGTGACTTTCACAAAAGAGGTAAGCAGAGTTGCCACTACACTAACATCTGAGGATTAGGTTTTTTGGTTTGTGTGTTTTTTGGTTTTTTCCTCCACAGAAATCATAGTCAAAGTAATTATTCAGCTAAATACAGGGTTATAATGCTCAAATTTGGGGACAGCTTTTTCTTTTTCTCAACTGACTTCTCTTAAGTTGAACAACAAGCACTCTGAGCAATACTCACTGAATTAAGTGGCATAGAACATGATAATACAATTTTTCAGTTAAAAATCTAATGATCGCCTAACATTGCAATTCCATTCCACTAGACTGGGAGATCATAACTCACACTTGGATACCAAGTACAAAGAACAGTTATGATTCAATCAAACTATTTTACTCCTTTTGTAGTAGAAAAATTATCTGGGTGAAGTTATGCATTATAGTTGCACGACAGTACCACCACAAAGGAAACCCAAAAAGTTAGTTTCAAAACTGCAACATTAAAAAATGTTCATTAGAATTTGTAAAACTTTAAAACTTTACAGAGATACTGCCTGAATAGTAAAACCAGCACTTTTTGGGAAATCATCACTGAGCTGTATAATAGTGCTGGAAAGGTAGCGTTCTCCCTCCTCCTGAATTTGACATCTCTGTCATACATGAAAGTTCAAAATAAAACTCTAAAAATAATTGGTCTCACATGAGCTTACTTACAATAAGTAGAGAAAAGATGCCTAGAACAGGAGGTCCTTTACTTGCTTCAAAACCCAGTGGTGGAAACTGAAGGTGGACAAATTAAGGCTAATGGTAAAACGCACTCTTGAATGACATGGGTATGCCACCATTAAAGTAACTGCTATAAGGATGTAGAAAGTTTTCCGCCACTGAAATATTAATAAAATTGGATTACTTCCAAAAATGCATGTTTCAGCTCAGAATTCTTGGCTTGATGCTGGAACCACTGAGGTGAATTTATCAGGATCAGACTAGATGGATCATCAGTAGGAAGTTTTCACCAAGGCTGCAAGAATGGATTCGCAGCATCTGTATAACATTCCATCTTTTTGTATTTACTCTCCATTTGTAGCTATTCCCCCCCCATCCTAGACTGAAGCAAGAGCTAACATTATAGTCTATAGGTGGCTACCAAGCAATCAGATAAACTCAGGGAGAGGGTTTGGATCGACCACAGCACTGCACTGACCAAGCAAGAGGTAGAAAAATATATTAAGACAAAACAGAAATTAACATGGAAGAAGTAAATAAATAGACACAGATAACTACCCGTGGGAAACAAGCATTGGGCAAGGGACAAAATCTAGAAACAGCTTTTGGAAAAAGTATCAAGATACTGAGCGGAGAAAATCTCATGTTGAATGTCTCCAGCAGTGAAGAATGTGGGATTTTAGACTTTTTTTTGGTTCTTAAGAAACAGGATTACATCACCTGTTTCTCACCCCAGTCACGGTAAGGAACATTTGGTGGTTATATCAGAAATATTTCTAACTGTACATCTTGTGCRATCTTGGGCAAGTCATTTACTCATTGTTCTGGACTGTCAGCGACTATATCAAATGGCAGCAATAGTAATAAAGCTGTCTCTTACTTGAATTTGCATAGTGCCTAACAAAAAATGAGTGGAGTTTTACAGAATGCCTTAATCCTAATAAAGTTACTTGTACGGTACTTGAAATGTACTGCTCAGTTTGCTAGTCATTTTATACAAAGATATAACATAACTGAAAGTAAACTTAATAAAATTTATATAGACTAGCTACCGCCATGAAGTAATCTAGAAGCCTCCTTGCTCCTGAGAATCACTTTATTAAAAAACATGCATTTTAATTGCATTTTTTCCTCTTGCTCAGACCTGTTTCAGCTAAATCAATAATGTTTTAAGAGTCCCAGGTTTAAAATTAGCTAGTCATTATGAGTTCTCCACTTTTACAAATATAATTGCAGAGAATTATATATTATGTTCACTGTACTTAACAGCTATAGACAGCTGATGCACATCCAAGTCACTTAACAGAAATATTTATACTAATATATTGTCAAACTACAGATCTCTAAGGGGCATAGAAAATATTCTAGGCACAAACAACATACACCAGTGCAAAGGATTAATTTTTCCGCAGTAATAGTGTCATAGTACTTTTCTCTACATCTTCTACCACCAGAGAACAAGATTTTTATTCCATTTAAACACAGTAACATTAGAAATTTAATTTATGTAATTTTACACCTACAGAAAATCAGGTCTAAAGCAATCATAGAGAAAAATCTAAGAAATTACACTCTATTTGATCAGCATCTCCAAATTCCTGCACTTTCCCCTCTTCATATAAGAATTTTTTTCATCACCTGTTTTTCCTCTCTCACATCATCAGTCACTGCAATATACAGCAAGAACAGCAGTTTAATGACAATGCATAGAAGCCAGTTTCATAAAATGGCCAACAAAATATGAGTTATAACTTGGATCTATTTCATGTAACACAATATTAAAAACTGCATTTATTTATTTAAGTCTTGCTTTTTTCCTCTTGTAATAGGATTTTCCTCTCCCCTACTTTTGACAGTTTTAGATAGTTTTCATTTCCTGGAAATCTAAGGCTTTTAAAGCCAAACTTGTCCTACTCACCCTAACAAAAAAGTCAGCCTTTGACGTTGATCAATGATKAAGTTAGCACAACTTTATTTGTAAGCACAACTTATTCTTAGTACTATATTAAGATATAAACCTGCATTAAAACTTGAGATTTTATGCCTGTTTTCACTGATAGCAGTGGAAAGCCTTAAACAAATAAATAAATAAAATTGGAATTCTCTTAAGCAATCCCTCAATGAGAACATTAGTCCAAACCATCTTACTAAAAAATTGCAAACTATGACATTTAAAACCTGTTTTATCCCATAAACAGTAAATGTGTAGCTTGCTGTGATGGATTATCCAGTCGTTTCCCTAACGAAGTTGGTAAAGTAGTGCCCTTTCAAAAATGGCTTGGCATCAATTACAGCTATCACATTCTGTGTTTCCAATTTCTTCTGCGGAGAACTACACACTTGACCTACTCTTTTGAAGTCCCCACAGTGATAAATTACCAAACTTCATTCTCTTTCTCATACTCCTGGGTAAGGTAGCTATTAAGAATGCCACTTCTAGCTAAACAGAAGATCTGCAGTCTAAAGATTCTTCTTTTTTATTAAGATGCACTTTAACTCCTTTGGCTAGTTGCCCGAAAACCAGAACAAACCTCCATGCATAACTATGATCTGTGCCTGTCATGGAAAAATCAAGAATATTTCAAGAAGAAAGTTAATTGAAAACTTAAGAAACTGAACTTGCTTGAAGATGTATTTATTCTCAAATTGAGAGAAAAAGAACTGATCCATATTTTTAAAAAGAACAGAATAAAAACTGAGCGATTTCAAACTAATCAAGGATATGCTGCTAAGAAAGTCCTGCATATGGTACATGGCGCTTATCTCAGCCTTCAGAAAAGCTATTCATTATTTGTCAATGCACTAGGTCCCTGTGGTTAAAAGACCACAAGAAAAGATTAAATCGATAAAATTTATGGCATCTCAAAAAAGTTCCATCAAACATTTGGCAAGAAGAGATTATCATATGCCGGATGAGCAATATTTAATCAAAAATGTAACATAAGGTTGAAACCAACTTCAGCAGTAAATTTCTAGATCATTACATTTTGAACTTGACCATTTCATAATGTAAGAACTAAATTTTAGTGATTGGAACAAAATGCTCCAAATAGAGGAAAAAGAACCTAAATTACCCTATCTTATCCATGTCTTCTTCCATATATTTAAAAAGGCTATTGGTATTTGGCTCTAGACAAGAAGTGTAAATAGAAAGCGCTAAAAGCAGCAACTGCACAAATGAATACAACTAGGATGGAGACACTGTTTGCTACCACTAGCTATTACGAAATGACAGCCTAAACAGGTGGTTTTGTATGTGAAGATGATCAGGATGCAATTCCTGCACAGCATCAAAAGTGGTATTACATTTATGGAGTAACTGTTCCAGTTACCATAATTTGGAGAGCATGCCTCCTCTCTCACAAACTACTCTTCTGAAGAACACATCATTTTTATCCTAAATGACTGTTTACAAGCTCATTTGGTTAAGTCTATCACATCAGAATGATTTTTTGAGGTAGGCCATTTGTTATTATTTCAGGGGAAGATTTATAACAGTAATACAACATCATTATTAGGATCTAAGTCAAAGGAAATATAATGTATGTTCACGATACTGCACGTAAACTTACATTTTTGACTAAATCACTCAGAAGTTAGAAAAAATATTTCCTCCAGGTAGCAGTTTTCCAGAGCTATAACAAAGTAGTCTCCCTTATTTTCAGGGGCAAAACAAGAAGCAGAGAGATACAAAAAAGTAAACATGAGTAGTATTTATTTGGTATGCGATTTACCTACTATGTTATCTACTAGGCTCTAAAGTTATAAACTAACAGCTATGAGGATAAGGGTGAAGAGATCTTAGTATGGAGTTATAAATTAAAACCTACAAGATGAAAAGAGAAGAAATGGAGGAAGAAAAAGGTGAATTAAGCTGTAGGTGAAAGGCAGGCTGGAGAATTGCAGATGGAATGCCCTTAGTGTTGCTAAGGCACCTATGGAACTGCATAGTGCCAAGTTCAATTATGTAAAACAAAAATTGTTCAAGCAAGTTCTTAGAATACTGATTGTATCACAGCACATTTGAAATGATTAAGACTTTAATATCCAGCTAAAAATGAAAATGCAGCCATGAATTTTACTGAACTTACATGGAACAACTCACAAACGCAAAGCTACTAAACAGAACGTACAGATACTCAATTCAGGACAACTTTGTGTCATACTAAGTAGCAACAGGGTTTTGAAACAGATGAAATAACAGTAGTTTCAAAATGAAATAAAAAGCGTGATTCCATCTATTCCTTGTATTCCAAATTTTGCTTTACAGAAAAGAATAACCCAAATCCAAAAAATTACTTTTAATACACTTCAGCTTTTCTCCAACTGTTTGATGCAAGATATACATTACATTGAAACTCTAATCTTACATTGTGTAACATTTTCTTCCATGCATAGATCTAAAGATTTGAATAAAATTCTGATACTGTTCATTAAATGGCATTACCTTGTTGTGTCAGGAACAATAACATCCTTACGGTAGGTTACAGTTAACGGTAGTAAGACAGCACCTGTATGACACTCTCTGCATTTAATTTCACACTCACATAGGTTGAATTAAAATCTTGATTATGTTTTCAAAAGCACATGAACAACTTCACTGGATCAATTTATGTAGGCACTGGAGAAGCTTCCAGCTGATCAGAGCTGCCCTATCACTTGGTCTCCCCACTTCTATTTTCTGATGCATTTCAGCTTCTGCCACCACGTTTTCCCACCAGAGCAGCTGCCTTCCTCCCAGCCAATTCCACACTTCTGGTTAAGTTAAAACGCTAGAAATTATCATCACAAGTCTAGTAAAAATGAGCACGGCAAAATTCTATGTTTATCAATACCCATGTAAGGATGAAGTGTGGAAATACATTTGGCCATAAAGTTAATATAATATCCAGAATATCCAGAATTTCTATTATAATTGAAATCTAAATATCAAATGCTTGAAAGAGTGTCTACTTACAACAGAATGCAAGTCTCTTCCACATTTTCAGGTAAGTCATTCTGGAAGAATTCTTGTGTTGCAGAGTAAGATTTTCTGCGCTTAGGGGTAAAACAGATCTTTTAAATCTTACCTACAGCTTTTTTCATAAACATACTTCAGCTCACTCTGTCCAGAACCTGATATGACTGAACATGAGTCAGTTAAGAACTGGAAGACATGTAGTCAAAGAAGTATAGCACTATGAATAAAATAAGCACTGTTGAAAGAAAGGGTTTATTAGCTGAAGCATAGCATGATACCCAATATGCTACAGGGGTTCTGATTCAGACCTGGATGATATACTCTCATTTTAGGAGCACGTACAATGAATCAAAATCCACCTGCAGAGGAGATGAAAAAACACTTTAAATTGGACATTCAGATGAAATCCAAAGCGCGAGCAGGGAGGCTGAGTACTGATAAATGCAGTTCATTGTTGTGAACTAAGTCTGATAAGTAGAGCAAATCTTCAGAGGGCTGATCAACCGCACTCTTAACTCTTGGTGCTGAAACATTCTCCATTTGGCAGAAGCAATCATGAGGAGTACTCATGAGGACTACTCTTGATTGCCAGAGGATCAATACCACGAGTAGTAAAAATGTACAAAGATTGAGAAACAAATAAATAAGGCACCTGAAATAAAGAGCAGTCTTTGGTCTAAATCCCATGTCTGACCTACCTCATCTGTTCTCATTAAGAGAGGAAAACTACACATCCAAGAACTCGCAAGAGCAAAATTGATGTATATATATCCAGAGGTATCCTGAATTTATGGCACTTGACAATGTGGCACATAGCAGTTTATGTTCTGAGAGGTCTAGGCTACAGGTGATCTCTGTCCTCTGGAAAAGCTGTGGTAAGGAAATGTATCATCCAATGCAAGCAGAGCATTCAGACAAATATCTCAATTTCTAATTATTCTTAAAATTTCTTACAGAGCTGACTGGACTTTCACCACCCTATTCTAAATCATAGAATCATTAAGGTTGGAAAAGACCTCTAAGATCATCAAGTTCAACCATCAACCCAACACCACCATGCCCCACTAAACCATGTCCCTAAGCGCCTCATCTACACGTCTTTTAAATACTTCCAGGGATGGTGACTCCACCACTGCCCTGGGCAGCCTGGTCCAATGCTTAACCACTCTTTCAGGAAAGAAATTTTTCCTCATGTCCAATCTAAACCTCCCCTGGCACAACTTGAGGCCATTTCCTCTCGTCCTATCGCTAGTTGCTTGGCAGAAGAGACCAACACCCACCTCGCTGCAACTTCCTTTCAGGTAGTTGTAGAGTCCGATAAGGTCTCCCCTGAGCCCCCTTTTCTCCAGGCTAAACAGTCCCAGTTCCCTCAGCCACTCCTTGTAAGACTTGCTCTCCAGACCCTTCACCAGCTTCGTTGCCCTCCTCTGGACATGCTCCAGTACCTCAATGTCCTTCTTGTAGTGAGGGACCCAAAACTGAACACAGTATTCGAGGTGGGGCCTCACCAGTGCCGAGTACAGGGGGACAATCACTTCCCTAGTCCTGCTGGCCACACTATTTGAGATACAGGCCAGGATGCCATTTGTTCCAATCCTCTCACCCCTTCAAGTTTCCACTTCAGGAAGTCTTCACATAAGCCCATCTTTTATTTTTTGCCATTGCTTTAACCCAGTCACCTTCCCCTCCACTTTTTCCTTCACTTTCTATACAGCTGATGCCCTCTTACATAAGCCCACTTCAATATTAAGATTTTCTGCTTTCTTATCATAATGTCATTATGGAAGTAACCACCTACTGCTGTTCTATTTGTAGACAGCACTTCTTAGGCATTACCATGATAAACAATCCAAAGTAATTTTCGAACTTCACAGTGATCTGGGGGTATCCCCATCCCCAAATGGGTTTATCTACCATTACCTTCCGAGTTACAACAGCTGCTCAGAGGGAACTCCTTTTGTCTGAAGTATTTCCAATGGGACAGCGCTGGAACACACTGAACACAGGTAACAGATACATATGGATGATGTCTGCTGTTGATACTAACTATATTAATGACTCAAATGTAGTCTGGCAAGCTGATGAAAAACTGCCAGAAATTGTTCATCTCAAGAGATACTGACACGTCCTAACTATAGCAACAGGATTTTACTGTAGTTGAGTAACAAGGCCAATGATGGCCATGGATCACTCCTTGGGGAAAGAAGCAGAGTCTATTACTGTTCACATAAGTTCTGTTTATTGTGTTGATGTCAACTTTAACATTTCTTTGTTCATCTTTAGACAAGAGAGAAAGATAGATGAAGTGTGGTTTATATAGTAGATTGTACCCGCTGCAACTACCCTTGATGAGACATTTGTTTGGGTATAAGTAGACTATCATCTCTTGTTTACTGAGTGACAATGAAAAAAGTCTGGAGAAAATGGTGCTTTTGACAGGCAGATAGTGAATCTATCCAAAATTTTTCTACCAGTACTCTACAAAATTTTTAATGCTTCTTTCATGTCAAATAAAATGGCAAAAATAGGAACTACTTCAAGTTGTAAAATGTGTTGAATTGAAATTGCAGCTACTACAGTGATAATACTGAATGTAAAATACCAGATGAGATGAATGAATTGAATTTATTCAAATCCAGGGGGGGTAGCAAATTTATTTTTCCCATGGCTCTAGAGAATAGCTTTAGTAAAATATTTTCTTTGTGTTCTGAAGTACAATCCTCTCTAGGGCACAACAGAGTGTTCATTTCTTGATGGAACAATTCACAGAAGAGGAAGAGGGTTGGTGAGCAGAAATACTGCTGAATACTCAACTATTTATAGAACCCAAAAGCACTTAAAGGAATATAAGCAATGCCAAACTGGGCAGGGTAGCATGTTTAGACCCAGACTACTCAAAAACTGCAGGCTTTTGTCCAAATCCAGATCATAATCAAATTTTGCCAGGCAGGTACCAACTACCAAGAATCCAGCTCGCTCTCGTTTTTGCAGAACAACTCTACTTTTATGATCCACTTTATCTCAAGGGAAACTGCAATTCTTGGCCAGGAAGGCAACAAAAAACACCTTGCTGACCTGGCAAAGGTTGATTTGGCTCATGGCTCCAATCTGAGCAGACTTCAGGAAATGTGACTGGCTTTCTGGTACTTATCTCACAAATGTCAATCAATTATAAAAAAAATATATATATTATTTTGATAAAAATCAACTTGGGAAGTGAAAGAGCTTTGTTTGGGATTTTTTATCTTCTCTTTTACAGGCTTGAAAGTTATGAGGGAAACAGAGACAGAGACTTGTCTCTTCCTTTTTTTTTTTCCTTCATAAGACTAGACATGTTTAATACTGAAGGAGAACTCAGGGCTACAGAATTTACAAGCATAGTATTGAATTCCAAAATAGGACAGTGTGGAAGTAGAACATCTAACTTGGGTTATATGTTTGTGCCCAAGATCTCATTCCTAAATTCATATTTAGCCAACCAAAAAGAACGAATCTAAATTTCAATTGTGCTCCATAGATAGAACATCCCCACTAACTTCAGCAGGATCCAGAATTATTTAAAAGTTTAAAAAAAAAAAAAAAAAAAAAAAAATCCAACTTGTTCTGTTTAAGGGCTTAAACTTAGAATAGATTTAAGGCTTACAGGTAAAAGGAGTTTGAGTTTAAAGCATCAACAATATAAAGTTTATCTCAATTAACAGCATACTTTCATACTAGAAGAGCAGAGCCTGAGAACTGCATGGAAAAAATCCAATTAAGGCCTGTATCTCATTTTAATACACTGCTGACTAAATCAGAAAAGATACACTAAAGACAGTGTATTAAATTAGATTAGCTCTACATACCATATTTTAACACTTCCTACCATTTACTGATAATGCAGGAACGGAGTAGTTCCATGAGATTACTTAAACCTCTCCAGTTTCTGCAGTTGGATCTCTAGAATTACCGCTCGTGTTCAGTATGCAGAGGCAAATTCTCCTGAACATACAAGTTTCAAAACAAATAAGTCAGTCAGCCAAGGCCCTTATAAATTTTAAACCAGCCCTCAGTCTGCCATACAACTGGCCCGTAATCAATGTCTATGTTTAACAGCTTAAACCAATATTTTAAAAAAACCCACAAAATGCTTTCAAAGTTTTCTTCACCCAACTAAAAGACTTCTCTATTTCAACTCTTGATTTGGTCTTTCGTCCAGTTAGGGTCACGTAGCATTTCTTAACCCCAGAAGATTCATTCCAAAGAAACCATGGACATTATGTTAAACCAAGATATCTTGATGAATAATTCTCCTTTTGACCTTGTGACAAAAAGGAAGTACCAATGAATTACCATTACGTGATGGTAATCACTGTGACTTTAAGGACCAAATTTCCACAGATCAGACTGATCTCTAAGCCTCAAGTCCATAATACGTGGCATGGAATAAGAGTGTGTTTCTTCCATCACTGAGAACAACTAGACTAAGCCAAATAATCTCAGTTTCCAAGCATGAAAACCAGTGCAGAATTCTCTAGGTTAAAAATAACACATTGTTTGCTGAGAGATTATGATATCTGTTTAAATTTCTCTCTACGGCTTTTGCATTAAGACATAGAATAGTTGAATATCTAAACACACTGCAGTGTTACTCAAAAAGTAACAGATTCAGCCTTAAAATAGACTATTTCACTTACCAGTATAACCACAGCAATGCAGAGCTAAGCAGGGGCTAAGTCACTCTGCTGTACAGMTGCACCCTAGAATGACCAAGGTTTTTAGACAATGCTTACCACAACTACTCAGTAGTGAACAGTAGAAAAGAGTACATCTGAACATAATATTACATCGTGATATTCTATTCAGCTTGAGGGTATAAGCAAGCTTTATGATGAGGTCATAAAGCCATTTTTATACTGAATTTATGAAATCATTATAACAGTCATTTCCAGAAGCCATTGGCTGGTTTATTAGAAGGCAGCCTGTAGCAAAATTGAAAACGTAGATTGCAGAGAAGTTCAACTGCAATACTGGCAATATCTAAGATCGAAGCACAAAAATTGTAAGGCAAACAAGTAAGGAGGAAAGGTTTAAGCATTAAGACTTATAAATATCTGAACAAGGACATTTCAGAATCAGCAGCAAGAGAAGCATTGATTTACATTAATTTTCATCTGCAAAAATTCACATTTATTTGAAGACTAGCTCATGTACAGCATGCAGGATTGAAAAGTAACTACTACTCCTGAATATTCACAACAGACACCTATTGCTAAATCATGAATAAATGACTGCAGAGCTTTACCACACATCCAAATTGTTTAAGATCAATCTTGTTTCTTAACTTAAAAAGTCCCACTTGCTTCTTACATTAGTCCTTGTCAAACCACATTAATTGGCTTGACTGTTACAAGACAAACCTTAAAACATAATCAAGCAATCATCCCAAATGGCACTGTGCAGGACACAGGCAATAGCCCACAAGCGCTGAACTGTTCTGCAGCAAGAGAGAAACTGAAGTATCTTTTAAGCAGGTTCTAGGGAACTCTCAAAAAGATTCATAAATATCAAATCTTTTGAGACTCAGGTTCAAAGGGAACCTTGGRTCATCTCTCTTGTATATATCCCAGCTTGCTACATTTTAGACAACAATGTTCTTACTGAGCAAAAGCATTTGCATTTAACCACAAACATATATTCATGTACACTGAAAGATACCCAGTCTAAAACCAAGCAAGTCAAAACCAAAAATACAGCAAATTCCTCAGAACCCAGCCAAGAAAACGGGACCAGAACACATTCTAACTATATCTTTAAATGCTTAATTGACTCAATTATTTACAATAACTGCCTGATAGTTTATTTGGAATTTGTCTAGCTTTTATTTTAAGCTACTGGTGGTTCTTTTCCTACTAAAGAGCACTGTCAAAGTAGAGAGAAATCGCAAACAGAAATAAAGAGACAGTATTAAACAGAAGTAGACAGCAGGGGAAAAAGCTGAATATAATACCTTATCACAGAATGACTAGCAGTCAGATGGATGTAGTCATCTAAACAGACAAATGCAATCTCTTCAGTTATGACAAGTAATTTCTACTGGTCATTTGCCCAGTACCAACAATGTATGTCCATATACATAGAGACTTAATTATGTGGATAGTCTGATGAATCGAAAAATACTTCTAAGATATTCTAAATAGTTCTGAACTTCATAAGCATTTTTAATCCAGGTAGATCAAATGATTGGTTTATAGTAGTTTAATTGGAACAAACTGCGATAAGATTATTATTTATGATTATATTAACGTGGTAAATAGAAATGGAAGTTATAGAAAAGGACATTTGTCAAAACTGAATGAGCCACGACAGTAGATCACCCTATAGATAGGTGATACCTTGCTCTGGTTTTCTCTCTCCTCATCTACAATAGACCAATCTTATAAATATTGGAAAAATACAAGTCATATTTTTCCTATCATGGATGTTGTCTGCAAATACATGATCAGAATGATAATAATGTAAGTAATTAGAAATATAATTTTGTAGACTTCCTCCAGAGCTTTATCCTGTTGGCTATTTTAACACCCTGATTTTTACTTTTCCTCTTCTATAAATCTCTTCTAAACATTACAAAAAGTGCAAGGTTAGTGATTAAGCCTGTTTTAGAATAGATGTTAACACTAAATTGTTAATTTCGGGCATGCTATGGGAGCTGTACAGCAGTCATACCAATCAGGCTCAATACACAGACAAATTTACTGAGCAAGGAACCCCTTGATGCTATTGGAATGTGTATTCTCTGTTGAACATAGTTTTGATCACCTGCAAGGTTCTTCCATCACAAAATACCAGTGAATTAAATCAAAATTCATTCCATAAATCTAACAACAGAATCAAGCTTGTGCAATCCTACCAAACTGTTTCACTATACACTGTTAAAAACCACATTCTTGCTTTACAGCACTCCAACATCCTTGTAATACCATCA
Organism: Phoebastria nigripes; assembly: GCA_035582835.1. Taxonomy (NCBI): domain Eukaryota; kingdom Metazoa; phylum Chordata; class Aves; order Procellariiformes; family Diomedeidae; genus Phoebastria; species Phoebastria nigripes. Next base: position 23,387 of record JAYKAV010000626.1, read on the forward strand.
CATAGATCATTGTGAACCTGCAACTTCCTGGTTGCCAGGACAACTGGCTGACAACCAAAAAGTGCACCAAAAGGTTTTTTTCATGTATTTGCTGCAAAGAAATTCTGCATTTCTGGATTTTTGGTCCGATTTCAAAATACCATTCCCCTTCCTTCCATAAGTCAGAAGTGTCTATAGGTCAGACATTCTACACAAAGTTCTAAACTTAGAAATTAATGCTGGACATTTTACCCACTTAAATATCAAGTTGTTTCCTCAATCATGCTGATTTATATTTATGAGCAATTGGGAAGTACCTTGCTATGTCATAAAATACAAAGAAAGGCTTTACTAATTTTTTATCATCTTTCATATGCTGTCATCATCCTTTTTGTACTGCAGAATCAAATGATGATGAATTAGCAGAGCTAATTGTCCAAAAGAAACATACTTAAAAATTAATAGCTTCACCTGTTTATTGATCAAAAAGAATTGTAAATAATCTCACTGGGAAGAAAGCAAATTCACATGCAAAGCAAGTTACTGAGAAAAGCAAAGTCTATGTTTGCTTCTCAGCCAAAGACACGCTAAGCCAAAATTGCATTGTACAACACTCGATCTAAATTCTGACTGAATGCATTAATGCAGAACACAGATCCATGTAGGAAACGTATCAAATACTACAAGGCATGCAAAACATTCACCAAAGCTATGGAAGAGACCAATGAAATGCTACACTGCATTTTTTACAATCTTTGTTATTTTCATCTCAAATTATATCTTCTGCAAATCTGGCCAGTATGAAGCCACTCTTATTTCACTGCTCAAAACAAGAAGTTTACATCTTCAACAGGTAAGATCTTCAACAGAAAAACAAACAGTAGCTTACTCCAGGGAAGACTCTCTCTCAGTAAGCACAGTGCAGCTTCTACCTACACAATTGTTCTTTCACCCTGCTACTTCTATTTACTTTTCTTTTGGCTCTCTCAACTACTCTGTTTTATCACTTATATGAACACCTCTAAAAGGCTTACTACTGGAAGTGTGAAGATAAGACTTTGATCCCAAAATGTTTAGAAGGTAGAAATCCTTCCATACATTTTAATATAAGAAAACCAAGAAGCACCTGCCTACAGAGTATATAGCATAAGCAAGCAACATGAGGTGAAGAACTGAGTTCCTTGAGTATACCGTACTGATAACCAACTCTTTACAATTTCTGCTGTTAGCCTGATCTTGTTTCACCTTTTTGTTTGTTTGTTCTAATACAATCCAAAGACAGAACATCAAGTTGTTCTAAAAAAAAAAAGGGAAATATTTATGAGACAAAGAAACCTTTATTTTTTAATCACACAACAAACCGTAACAGTACAATGAAAACCACATCTTTTACTTATTTTGATGTCACTTACCTTCACATGACTGAAGTCACCAACTTTGCTGCTTTCTTGTGGATTAATAGGTTTAGTCTCTACTCTTGGTTTGACAACCTGCCGAAAAGGACTGGAGAGCGGAAGTCCACTAACACTGATTCCGTCTAGAAACAGAATAAATGAAATTACTTTTGCTTGTCCAGTGTTATGTTTTATTCCAATGAATCTATATCTGTATTATCAAAAGGGAGAGAAAATACACAAAAAGAAATATTAACATTTTATACAAAAAGGCAAAAGAAAAGGTAAAGATTATTTTGCTACGCTTATCTCTAGAAGCCAGAAATAGAATAGAAAATAGACAAGTCATGTTTTGTACCATCTAGTGATGTCAAAATATATAAAATATTTGTCACGTATAACAAAGACAGAATGGAAACTAAGGTTTACATTGTAATAGTCAACAAAAAGCTTAACAGAAATGGATATCCTTAGAGGAATGTCCTCAGTTTGGTATTTACTAGCAGTCTGTGTACTGGCATATAGTATAGCAATAAAAGACAATATGACAACTTAGTAGTATTTTTTATTGCTGACAAGCTTGTGTAACTTGAAGGTAGATAAATACAGTGCAGCCTATTTGGGTTTCTCAACCTACCAAAGCTACATTCTAAGCACAAACCATTAAAACGTGTGAAAATTACTGTTGAATCAAAAAGTCAGAGGAACAAGAAAATTAAAATAATGATGTTTTAACATACATTAAAACTAGATCCACAATTTATTATTAACAATTTGTTATTATTTAGATTTACATCCAAAGTCCAAAGAAGAGCAGGATTTCGTTCCTTTATGCTATGCAGAGCAACTGCAATCTATAAACACCTATTAAATACAAGCAAAATCTCATATATCGCAGCAGACACATATATCTAAACATACAGAAAACACTAAGTTATTACACAAAACCCAAACACATTTCCTCTCTGGAAATTGCTCTTATCAAATTATATTTGCTAGTATCACATTGTAATTCCATGGATGACCTCAAATCTGGTCCCGTTGCAGATACATTCCTCAAAAGAAGAAACCAGAAGAACAAGATGAAGCATGAAACGGTTTTGCTTCAGTAAAATCCAACTTCACAGGTATCCAAATGAGAAAACAAAGGGCATTTCCCATATTCCTTTACTTCCAATTTCCTTCACTAACTAGTTTTAAAATGCACCTTCGTTCAGCCTTAAAGGTACAACACTATGATAAACATCAGATCTGAAGATTCTGATTTAGGAGGCTTACTAGTCAAAAAACCAAGTTTTTAATTTACAATTAACTTACTTCATATGCAAA
>JAYKAV010000626.1:36057-54049 GCA_035582835.1 Phoebastria nigripes
AGGGGAGACCTTATCGGACTCTACAACTACCTGAAAGGAAGTTGCAGCGAGGTGGGTGTTGGTCTCTTCTGCCAAGCAACTAGCGATAGGACGAGAGGAAATGGCCTCAAGTTGCGCCAGGGGAGGTTTAGATTGGACATTAGGAAAAATTTCTTTCCTGAAAGAGTGGTTAAGCATTGGACCAGGCTGCCCAGGGCAGTGGTGGAGTCACCATCCCTGGAAGTATTTAAAAGACGTGTAGATGAGGTGCTTAGGGACATGGTTTAGTGGGCATGGTGGTGTTGGGTTGACGGTTGGACTTGATGATCTTAGAGGTCTTTTCCAACCTTAATGATTCTGTGATTCTATGAATCTTGGTCAACTACCTTCAAGACATAAGCCTGGACTTCTTAATCCTAATTAACAAAGTGTCTCTAGAACACCTGCCCAGCTGTTCAAAGTGTTTGCAAAGTAATTAATTCCAAAGATAATAAACCAAGGCAATCTAGATTGTGACAAGAACCTTAAATGACGTGCTTTAATGGGATGTGCATTCTTCTGCAATGTTATCTGGCATGTTATTAGGCTGTATTTGCATAAACCCTATTCCCAACATGGAAGCCTGTACAACACAGACAGAATGGCATGTTCCTGACATCACAGCTAGGGCCTTACAAAACTTAATAACTGGGCAATAAAATGTTAAATGAAATTCAGTATAAATAAATGGGAAAAAACAACCCTAATCTTATATGTGAAATAAGAGGCTCGGCATACCATTACTGTTCAGGAGCAAGATCCTGGAGCTATGGTTCACAGATTCACGAATCTACGAACTCAACGTTCAGCAATAGTCAAAAAAGCATTATTATAAGGAAAGTAATATAAGACAAAATAAAGAGCATCATTAGGTCACTACAGAAATACATAGATTACCTTTCAAATAGTGTGTACAGCCTACCTCAAACATACAGAATTGAAAGGGTTCAAAAGGGACAGCAAGGCTAATCAGTGTATGGACCTGTTTCTGTAACAGGGACAACTAAGCCAGTTAGAAATCTTCAGTCTGCAAAAGAGACCACTGTGGCAATAACAGGAGGAAATGTATAAAATCATGAGTGTAGGTAAGATGTTCAGAAGATGTACTGTTAGCTGCTTCTTGCAATACAAGAACCAGGTAATAGCAGAAGGACACCAGTAAGTGCAAAGCTGCTAAAAGTAATTTAGCTATGATTCTTCTTGCCACAGCATGCTGTACAGTGCTGATGGAGGGAATAAAGAATTTATGAAGGAGAAACCCACTAAGGATGACTAACAATGCCTAAAAAGAGAAACTTTGTATCAGGCTCTGGAAGTTCCTGAGCTAACAGTTGGTGCCCAAAAGCCTAAAGGAAAGTAGCATGTATGTTTATKATTCTGCCTATATTCTCCCACAGGCATCTGCTCTTAGCCACTATCACAGCTAGGATATTGGACTAGACGGTCAATGATCTGATCCTGTACAGCCACTCGTGTTTTTGCTTCCTTTAATCTAGAAGAACATCTAACATTTTTCCTTACGAGACAGTATACCATCAACACACAAGAATTAGATCAGCAATTTTGATTGATAACTTAGTTTACTTTCCAATTGGATAAGTGTATCATCAGAAACATCAGTAATTTATCCTTTCTGTACTATGTCCTTATTACAAACAGCGTGAAAGGAAACAATTTCAGCAGCAAATGAAAACAGATCAAAGTAACAGATGCCCTGCTAAGGGCATTACTTTTAAAAGACAGAAGTATTTTCATCATCATTGTAAATTTGGTCTTTAAAAGAAAAAGGTACCATAGCTACCATATGATTAAAAGTCATGTCATAGTTGCCATTGATTTTTCTAGCTCTTTACTGTTCTTCACATCAGGATCTTACCTGCCTCTTTAGAAAGTACAATATTTGTAAAGTTAAAAGCAATGTAGAAAAATTACAGTAGCAAGTAAAAATGTCAATGTACTTAGCATCTCTAATAATACTTTCAAAGTACGCACAGTACATAGCACCCCAAGATACTAAAGTTCTAAAGAAACACTAACAGATTCTACTCCTTTATCATCACTGAATGAGAAAAGGTCGAATTGCTTCCAGGATTCAGTTACACAGCCTTTCAAAGAAGCTGCAGGCAGAAATAACAAGGTAAAAATGTTGTTCCAAGATTTTGTTCATATGTGGTCCCGTACAGGTAAAAAAACAGAGGCCCAAATCCACTATCCCACAACTGTTCCATGTCAATAGCGAGGAGTAAGTATGTTATCTTCTCCTTCTATAGAATATTTTGTTTGTACGTTATTTCATCTGAAATACTGCTGGGCAAATGCAGCTTCAGAGTGCCTTTAAAGCTTTTTGGAGACAGTGCAAATGAAGGAAATTTTTTTAATATATATATGTATTTTTTTATATATATATATGTTTGGAAGTTACAAAAATGAAATCAACAGAACTGGCACTAAAGACAGTACTGTCTAGCTTTTAAAATACTGACCTTCATAATTATTTTTCAAGTTATATTGATTACATTGGTCACGTTCCTTCTCATTTCCATGCCTCTGATTTCTTTCCTATTAATGTTAATCTGTCAACAAATAAAAGCTAAGTTTCCAAAGTTCAATTTAAATTTTGAATCAACTGGCCTATACCCTTTCCATACAATGTAGTAGATAATGAGTTGAATTATGATCTAATAAAAGTTCTTATAAAATAAGCAAGCAATAAGCCATTGGAATTTCCATGGAAAAGAGAGGTCATCTACGGGGTACATGAGGACCAAGAGTTCAGGGATCTGTAAGTAATGCAGTATCATCTGCTCCTGAAACAGTAAAATCATCCTACAGTTAGCGTCGGATCTGCTCCCCCACCCCCCCAGTTCTGTGAATTTGTAGCACAAATTTGTGCTGTACAGAATTACATTTCCTATCAAGGGCATTTCTCAAAGCCTCAATTCCTTGTCAGCTGTGTTTTCACAGCAATATCAGGGTGTGGTCTTCCTCCACTATCAGCTTTTTCAAAAAGTTCTGAAGTAAACCTTAGTGTAGCAACACTATGGGTTGTGTGCAGTTAAATCCTAAAATACTTTTATAATTTATGTATTTTACACCAGGGAGGTTTAAAACACAAAGAAGTCTTTTAATCTTTACTAACAATTAATATAATTTCTGTCTAAATGCATTTGCAAGATAACTCACAGAAATCAGTCCTATTCAGCTTGAACAAGCTATGCATGTAATTTTGTTGTATTTTTTCTATACTGAAAATATTTATTTTTTAAAGATTAATTATACTGATAATACATATCTGCAACTGGATCCTGGGAAACTGTCCAAATAATAATGATACTTTTTTTTTTTTTTTTAATACAGGAATATCTTGTTTTCTCAAGTTAATTCAATCAGTGTAAATATACCAGGCAATTGAAAAAATACAGAGTATAGCAAATACTCCAGTGAGACTGTGTGTTTATTATAAAAAGGAAATCCTTATTACAAGTATCTGGTACTTGTAATTCCAGATAATTCTAATACAAGCAAACATTGTTTGGTTTTTTGATTCAAAAGAAACGATGAGTTTAAGCGTATGAATCTTTCTCTACAGTGCAAATATTAGGATTATGCCCTACATTGCAGTATGTCACTTCTGGCAAAACTGCAGTCAGCCACGATTAAGAATTCTACAATCCTGGATAACTAAATGATCAACTTAACGTTATTTCTCTTTAAAACCCACTGATGTTTGCAAACTATTTTTCTTTATCTTCATAAGATAAGGATACAAAGAGACATCAAAAACACTCTCTGTCAAGAAAGATTTAAAAAGATAGCAGGGCAAGGTCTCACGATGGGGAAGTTGGGTCAGACTACCATGCCCATAGAGTTCACAAAAATTCTGTCTTCAATCCATACAGCTCACTGAACGGTTGTCTTTGCATTACAAGAAACAAATATGAAAATACACAGCCACATCACACACCATATTTTAAAACGAATGGCACAATAATTGGACAAGTGTTTCTCAGAAGTACATACAACCCTCCTAAGCAAGGAGAAATTAAAAACTCACCATCACTGAGATCTTGCAGAAGGTTTTCTTGGCAGGAAAAGTCCAGCTTCACTTTAATGTTTACAGTAAATGTTGCAATCTTTCCAGGTTTTAGAGGAAACTGGGAGAGGGTATCTTCTAGCTTCCAACTCAGGAAGTCCCCATACAGCTTCTCTGTATTAAAATAAGTAAATATTTCATGAGCATAACCCCTGTGTTAAGGAAGCTTAAGTTTATGACCGTTGTAGAGAGCATTAACTGATTTGTCATTTTCTGTTTAAATTCCAAAATATTTACAGTTAAGGCATTAACAATTAATGTAACACTAGAAAGATATTAGAGAGGTTACTGACATTGACCTGGAAGCATGTAGAACACAAAGCTCAAAATATGAATTCAAGTGAAGACCACCACTACCAGAAAAAAAATATTGCACAATAGGCAGCATTAAATATACACTTTGAATACAGCTTGAAGAGGACCTAAAAGTTCATATAGTTTTGAATCATACAGACTTCAACTCAGGAAATGTCACATGAATGCAAAAACATTTCATCAAAATATTACACCAAAATAAATCAGTTACAATTCTGAAGCAACTGTAACATCATTATTGAGTTACTTATTGAGCAACAGAGAAGGCTAGGAAGACTATTGGCTTTCATTTCTTTATAAAATAAAGTCCTTTGTCAAAACTGAGAAGCATAAAGTATACAAGACCCAAACATTAAGGATGCTGCCAGACAGGATTAGTTTGTGTTAAAAGATATTTGTTCGATAAATTATTTATCATTGGTCCATATGAGATAGGGCATCTGTAATTATTAGCTCCTCTCTCCTAAGCCTAACGTGCCAGAAGATAATATGAGAAAAAAAAAAGTCTTTACTGTTCATCAATACATTGAGATACTTTATCCAGTTATTCAGTCTCTTTAGTACTCCAGTAACATCGAAAGATCCATCTTGAAATAAAGAGGAGCAGAGGGTTAACTCTGCTTCAGGAAGAAGGGTGACTGAGTTACATGTTATTTCAAGCTCTGAAGTATGCCAAAAGCTAGACTCACGGACATTTAAGTACCTTCAGCAAAAGCAATCAAAAAAGTTATATTTATGAACTTTACGCAAGCTAAAATTTTTTTTTCAGAATGACAGAAAAGGTTGTTACATACTAGAATGGTACAGTAACACAGTGACTTCTTCCTGAATTAATCTTACTTCAGATACTAAATAGACACAAGAAATATCTGCTAATATCTTATTTCTTTTATGCACTTCATGAATGATCCCGGGGGGCGGGGCGGGGGGGGAATCACTTAAATCTCTCAGTGCTTCACTTCTAATCCATTGTACAGGGTCTGGCTGAGATGGAGTTAATTTTCTTCATAGCAGCCTGTATAGTGCTGTGTTTGGGATTTGTGACTAAAAGAGTGTTGATAACACACCAGCTTTTTGGCTATTGCTGTGCAGTACTTGCATGGCATCAAGGCTTTCTCTTTTCCCACTCTGCCTTGCCAGCAAGTAGGCCAGCCGTGGGCAAGAAGCTAGAAGGCAACACAATCAGGACAGCTGAGCCAGACTGACCAAAGGGATATTCCATGCCATAAAATGTCATTTTGTTTTGTTTTTTACTTCCTCTTTCGTTTGCTTATTAAACAACCTTTATCTCTACCTATGAGTTTTCTCACTTTTGCCCTTCCGATTCTCTTGCCTACCCCGCTGGGGGAAAGGATGGGGGGAGTGAGCGAGCAACTGGCTGGGGGCTTCGGTTCTGGCTGGGGTCAACCCACCACATCCATAAATTCATTAATATTTGCAGGACCATACAACGTTAAACACTGAAAAGATAGAAAAGTCTATTAATACATAAAAAAAACATGGTGGTTTCACTGGCAGAATCCTAAAAATATATTTATTAATTTATTGTAGCAATGCATACCATCTCCAAAGTACACTGAAGAATTCTTCTAAAGGCTCATTTAAACACCATTTGAGCACTGCTTGCATAACACGGGGACCACTGAAAGTCACACAGTTAATCTCTACTTCATACCAGGCTACTGTATTTAAGAGCAAGTTAGTGTATTGTCATTTCAGAGCCTTTCCAAAACCATCATCTAAGATCCATGTGTGAGAAAACAGGGTGAGAAGACTGCCTCAACAACTACAATCTAGAATGAAGGATCTTTCAAAAAAAAAGTAATTAGAATTCCAGTCCAAACTTTGTTGATTTGCACAGAAACAACTGCATCTAGGGCAGGAAAAAAAAAGTGAATATTTTTCCATTAACTTCTACCTAAACTGTAACTGCTTCGCCTGAGATACATTTTTCTCACAGACCATCAATTGTTGTCTTGTGTCTTTCCACATCAAATCAATATTATAGACTTCTTTATAAGAGCAAAGATGAGGTGAAAATAAAAAATCCTCCTAATAATTTTTTCTTTAAAGTCACCTCCACCTCATCTAATGATTTAGCTGTAACCATATCACTGTTCTGATTTTCTTCTATTTTCAAGAAAAGAAGTAGCTTAGCAAGTACAGCAATCTCTATACCCTTTTCCTGATAAGTAAAAATATAATATGCTAAAGGGATGTTTTTCCTCAGTGTAAGCAAAGAAGAATGACATATCCCAAGCACTTGAATGTATCTTCAGTTTAATGAACAAATCGTTTCCAAAATGTATTTTCATTAAGTAGGAGATTTATGTGAAGATATTATGAGTGAAAAGACTTTCCAAGTGAGAATAGCCCTTGCAGATACTCTCTAATTTAACACTTGTAATTACAAGACAAGGTCTAAATCCTCGAGCTAGAAGTTAAACTGTAGAGAAAAAATCTAGTTTATATTTATCTGACACTGGTTTATAGTTTAATAATGTTTTCTTTACCTTGTTCAGTAATCATTATTACAGTGAATTATACTATGGCATGGGGCTTCAAACCTTTCAGTTCAGTGGGAGAGACTCTTATTTGGGGCATGCCTGCATTCAGTTGTTTCTAGAGTCCAAAATTTGTGTTTAGCAACCAACTGAAGTTACAAGTGACTTTTAGTGAAGAGTTTAAATTAGTAACTTGTTTTATCATTCTACTGGATGCTAAATCACTAAAATCATAACAAATATCATATAATAGCTTACCCACAACCTAACTTTGGGTTACCCTAACCCAATCTAACTCTTAACAGATTTTAAGGTCTGCCAAAAAAAAAATCCACCCTGGCATTTTGCATAGAGAAACTCGATAGAAAAGCAAGTCTTTTGAGATCACAAGAACCTCAATTCCTCTATTCCTTTCAATCTTAAGTTCCCAGGTAAATCTGGCTTTTTGCTGTTTCTCATTTTCCTAATTTAATCTCTTTCAAAAGATGCACAAATGGTTTATTTTAATGTAAGCACATCTAAAAAACTCTTTACTGAAATAATTTAACTCTTTGTTTGGGTATTTAACTTTAAAGGCTATTAAAACCATTATTAGAAGCCATAACCTGTTTTTACCTTCCCACCATCACAAATTCATGCTATTGTATAGAACAACGTGTATTAGCACTGCTACCATTTTTCTCAAAATTATTTGCTCTTAAGATAACCAGTCAACAAACACAACCATAAAATGATGAATTTAAGAATTACTTAAATAGGAACAAATTCAAATTAGACTAGCAATGTGTATTTAGTATTTGGTATATTTGAACATTAATATCTCAATTGCATAGACAGCAAAGGTATAGAACTTATGAGCTACCAAGATTTTAATTTCTTTTTTCCTCTTCATAAAATGCTTTATAGAACAACAGTGTAGACAAAGACATTGGGCCTACAAGAAAGCTGGAGCCGGACTTTTTACAAGGGCATGTAGTAATAGGACAAGGGGTAATGGCTTTAAACTGAAAGAGGGTAGGAAGAAATTCTTCACTATGAGGGTGGTGAGGCACTGGAACAGGTTGCCCAGAGAAGCTGTGGATGCCCCATCCCTGGAAGTGTTCAAGGCCAGGTTGGATGGGGCTTTGAGCAACCTGGTCTAGTGGAAGGTGTCCCTGCCCATGGCAGGGGGGTTGGAACTAGATGATCTTTACGGTCCCTTCCAACCCAAACCATTCTATGATTCTATGATTTCTTTCAATAATAATGTTTAAGGCTATCAGCATTTAATTGTTCTGCAAATTACATCCACCACTTGATTAGATTCATTTCCAGAGAGTTAATCTTGACTAGATTTCAAAATAATTTAGGGGAGTAATAATGTCAAAGGCAAGAAACTCAAAAGGACCTCACGAAATCAAGTGAGTAGACAAAAAGATGGACTTCAACATACATAAAGTTAAAATAATGCATCTCAGGGAAAAAAAAAAAAATGAGCCATGCATGGTTATGTTGATCTTGGAACTGGCAGTTACAACTCCAGAAACAAACCCTAGAGTCACCATTGATGGTCCTCTGGAATCATCAGCTTAGTGAACAGCAAAAAAAAAAAAAAACCAAACAAAACAAACAAACAAAAAAAAACAAACCAACAACCCAAACAAAAACAAACAAACCACCAAAACCCAACAAAACATAGGTCATCATTAGCAAGCATACTGAGAGCAAGTCAAAGGGGGGCATTTTGCCACTGCATAACACGTTGGTGTGCTCACATCCTAAGTGTTATTTGCAGTTCTGGTCTCTGTACTGCAAGGAGGACATACTAGAGCTAGAGACAGTCCAAAGAAGGGTAAATAAAATGATCAAGGGGGTGGAGCAGCTGCCATGTGAGCAGAGATTAAAAATGCTGGGACCCTTCAGTTTGAACAAAAGGCTGAGTAGGGGAAGATGACTACAGTTTACAAAAATTACAGAGATGACAGATAAAGCAAATGCAGAACCATTGTTCACTAAATTCCCTGGTATGAGAACTGGGAGCGCTTGATAAAACTAGTAGGAGATCAGATTAAAACAGATACAGCACTTCTCTACCCAGCTGGTAGTGAACTTCTGGAATCTGTTGCTACAGGAGGCTGCAGAGGTAAGCAATACCAGCTGCTTCAGAATGGGATTTGGCAAATTCAAGGGTAAGTCCACAAAGGGCTACTGAAAAGGAGTATGTATGTACAGCAACTACAGATGCTGAGCAAGCACAACAGAAACACTACAACAGTGGCGAGACTTGCATGCTCTCCCTAAGCAGCATCTCCTAATGTCCTGTGACTACTGAGCTAGATGGACCATCAGCCCTAGTAGGACATTTCTTAAATTGTTACGCCTTTGCCTTTCTGTGGGAGAATGGGACAGGATAGGACTGAACCCTCTATTAACCACAGCATTATGATCTGCAGACAGTCTCAAAATTGCAAACTGAACTTAAAGCATCAGAGACACTGTATATACATGGAATAGTGTTCTGAGCACAATTGTGGATTCCCAACGAACAGAGATTTACAAAAAAAAAGCACAGGAGGATAACAGCAGTTCAGCCTGGAGGTCCAGTGAGACGCTAGCAATGCTACTGGCAATTTAATTAAAACACTTGGAACAGTGGGGGAAAGAGTTTAGAAGTAAGGACAAAAGGAAACGAAGTAGAAAGAAGAACGTTAAGAGACTACAGCTGAAAGGTGAAGTCTGGGTAGAACATAAGCAAAACAACTGCTGCTTCACAAGCTGAGCAGTTGAAAGGAAATATAAATGCAAGAGCAGTTTCCAGCTAGCACAGAAGGATGAGACCAGAGTACTCCACATCTCTGAATTCAACATGCACAAAGGTACACTGAATGCAAGTATGATCAGACACCTGAAGATAGAAATCTGATGTGCTTCAAGGCAACTGTCCTGGTTTCAGCTGGGATAGAGTTAATTTTCTTCCTAGTAGCTGGTATAGTGCTGTGTTTTTGATTCAGTATGAGAATAACATTGATAACACTGATGTTTTAGTTGTTGCTAAGTAGTGTTTACACTAGTCAAGGACTTTTCAGCTTCCCATGCTCTGCCAGGTGCACAAGAAGCTGGGAGGGAGCATAGCCAGGACAGCTGACCCAAACTGACCAAAGGGGTATTCCATAGCATATGACGTCATGCTCAGTATATAAACTGGGGGGAGTTGGCTGGGGGGAAGCGATCGCTGCTCAGGGACTGGCTGGGCATCGGTCAGCAGGTGGTGAGCAACTGCATCGTGCATCACTTGCTTTGTATATTCTATTATCGTTATTATTATTACTACTATTTTACTTTATTTTATTTCAATTATTAAACTGTCTTTATCTTAACCCACAAGTTTTCTCACTTTTACTCTCCCGATTCTCTCCTCCATCCCACTGGAGGTGGGGGGAGTGAGCAAGCGGCTGTGTGGTGTTCAGTTGTTGGCTAGGGTTAAACCACAACAGCAACAAAAGCTCATCAGACTTCTATGGTAATCTACACGTCTGATTCTTGATGCCTCACCAGCTGAAATATATATTCCTAGCAGAATACACAGGACCTCAAAATAACTATCAGTTCTAAATGCATAGGCATTGGCATTCATACATCTTAACTTCTTCAAGTGCATGAAATTCTAGTAAAAATGAAAGTTGCATATTTAGCACTGCAGAGTATCCGCCATCTTTTTTTAAAATGAGGAACTGTGGGGTGTGCACACTGGAATTATGGGGTTAAAAGCACTAATAGTTCATCAGCTCGTAGGCAGTATACCGGTATTAATTTTCCTTTGAGATTGGGGAAAAACAGCCTCTTTCGAAGTGAGGAGACAATCCAAAATATTTTGAATTCAGACCTGGAAGACAGAAATGAATTTGCAGGACTTGTTATGTTCTTTACAATGTAAATTTATCTAGCAGAGTTTCCTCTAGGCAATTAGCCAATATCCCCAAAAGGAGAACAAAAACTGCTCTAAAATCATGAACCATTTGACATTTATCCTATGAGTGGAAAAAAGAGTTAGTAAGAATCATACAAAATCATTAATATCTCTGTCAGCCAGAGAGGGCTCTGGGCAGAGAGGAAGAGATTTGAGCTGAGAAACCCAGATAATAAAACCACAACATCTAGACTGGCGCTGGATTACCAACACTCCTCGTTGTCCTACCTTCACAAGGACGTTTGGACTAACTGGAGAAAAACCTGCCTGCATTCACAACTCTCTATGGAACATAACCCAACTCCAATCTGAAAGACACTACAATTTTGTTTGGCAAAAAAAAGTAAATAGATCTATTCCAGCATATTCACAGTTCTTAAAATGGGCTACCTGGACCTCAGAGTAGATTTTTCATTTGTGGTCTGGCACAGCTAAACAGCTGAGACCGCAAGCAGTTGTGTTGAAAGACCATGGGAAGAATACAGCTACACAGGTGAATTTATTTCTCTATGTTTAAATTCCAGAGGTCAATCACTTCTAAGAAAGATCAGTGAGGTTTTGCTTCATCATCCAAGTTCATACAGTGTGTGCAGCTGGTGCTCACTACTAGCGCCTAATAACCTGTGAGGCTGGCAAGAACGCCTGGCACGCTCTTCTCAGTGCTTCAAGTTTGAAAACATCAGTGTCATATTTGCCCCTGAGCAGATCAAATAGTTGGGTTATCAAAGCTTTTAGAGCACACCCCCTAACTGAGACATAACAAGCCTCTGAGTGGAGACAAAGGATGGAAAGGCATCTCCCTTTGCACGTCATCATTCTAAAAAAAGTATCAGACCATCTGAGCTAGTGAGGGACAATATGGGGTGACACAGAGTTGACCTTGAGAGTATACATGTGATGTCCAACTTACAGATACCACAGCCTGGTAGACAGAGTGGTACAATGAGACATTAAAAGACATGACCAACATGTTTATTGTGGCAGCATGACAAGTCCCTTTTGCTGATTTGCCTCAGGATCTGTTCCATAACACATGGCTGCTAAAGGACTCGAAAACCCTGTGATGTCCTTTATGAACTGCACAGGGTGAGCTGCAATTTCTGCTCATTTATCTGAGGGCCAGAGTGGAAAAGCTAAAGAGCTGCACCTGAAAGAAACAGAAGAGAGGAAGAGAAGTTTGAAAGCCTTATCTCCAGAGGTTCTCATTAACAAGACACCATTGAAAACAATGCCAAAGAAGTGGGCTTCCTCAAGAAAAGTGACTGGCTATAGCTGACATAATGAAGGAGGGAGGTCAGGTCACTGCACTGCAACAGCTAATCCCATCCAGTAATTTACACAAAAAAATGAGAATGGTTGCCATTACAGCATTCATCTTTGTGCTAAAAGTTGTGGCCCCAGAAACAGAAGGTAAGGAAATGGAAGTCAGACACACATGCATGCAGCAGCTGCAAAAGATTTAAAAGCAACTGCCAAGACTAAAAGAACCGAATCAAATCAGGTTAAACCAAGGATGATTGAAAGCTCTCTGCATTTGGCTGAAATTGGACAGCAACTTCCCATGGGCTCCCAAGTTGACAGGCAAGCTGTGGTCATGGCAGATGAAGATGCCTAACAGCTTTCAATGAGACCTTTAGCAGTTCAAATCACAGGCACATTTCAGCTGAGGAGTAGTAAAGAACATCCAAGAGACAACTTCTTAATGCACTATAGATAGTTCCTAAGTGTCCGCATATGCTCTCAACTTGATATATAATATCTATTTGCTATCTATCTAATTGCTATTAGAGATGGTTTAATGTCGTATCCACATTATTTCCATGCATGTAGCATTCACTGACCAAACTGAGCTGCTGACATGACAAATATTTAGTTCCCTGTTGATCACCAGAATCCCATGTCACATGTCATGCTGTACCGTGAGTCCATCCTTACGCATTTGTATCAATTTACGATAATAACTGAAATGGAAGAGAGTCCATTAAAAAAGGCAAAGGTCCATCCTTTGCAAGACCTACATGCAATCACATTTGAAATAACGTAATTATTACATGCTTAATGTGGACCATTAGTTCTTTTGCCATGGATAGCGTTTTTCAGCACTTTATGTTGTACCCACAGCAGACAGTCATGTAAAAAGTCATACTTATTTAAGTATGTATTTTCCTCCAGTAACATGGCTCGAGTGTACAGTTCCAAATACAGCGGTGCATTTCACTCAGTGCAAGAAGACAATGCAAGAAACTGAAGACTCTGCTTGACAGGACCCTGGATAACCTAATCTAAAGCTTTGCTTTCAAAAGAAGGTTAGATAAGATGATTTCCAGAGGCCCCTGCCCACATAGACTTCTATGATTCTATGATTCTGATGGCATGGTTCTCACAGTCGCAGAACAAGTATCATTCGGTGCCTCTCAAAACTCGCTCTCATTTCTGTTTTTCTGAAATGGTAATTTAAGTGTTGCATTTTTTTGAGTATGCATATTTATAAGTTACTCATCAGAAATTTTCCTTTTTCTGATAAAGACAAATATTATCATGCTTAATAACATGTAAGAGACTGTCAAATACACAGAGGGTTCATGATAAAAATTTTCTATAGAGAAAGAAAATGAAGGATGAAGTAAAATTAAAGTTTTACTGAACTCATAGCTGAGTGTATCAACTTTTCTCCTTTTTTCCCCCACTATTTTTAACAAAAGTTGTAACTGAGAGATTATGATGGTTTTAAAGTTGACGAGAGTCTCGTTTTCAAAATTTTGAACCAATTAACTGCGTAATGTTATGTACTAGGAGTCTGATTAACATCTGATTCAGAGGCCCATATATTCCACCATTTAATACATTTCATTACATAAACTTCACCATTTAATATGCGTGCTGTATTTGGTCTTTCCGTTACATACATACAACACCTAGCACAGTAGGAGCACATTGGAATTACTGAAATAAGAACAGTAAGACATCATACGTTTCAGCTTCTAAAATTATACTTGGTAAAAAGTCTCAGACAGAAAATCTATTCTTAGATGATTGGCAACTCCTATTCTCTCAGGTTGCAGAGAAGAGGAGACTCTCTTGAAAAAAAGAAAATCACGAGCTCGAATACTGAAATGAACAAAAATCACCAGGTATCACATTGCATTTTAATACTCTGGCACCGACAGAATAAAACCTGCAATGAAAAAAGGTATTTCTATTGTAATTAAAGATTATCTTGCTTGTCATCTGCAGTTTTTCTGTTAATACCATTTTCATAATGATGCCTCAGAGGACAAACCAAAAATGATAAAACACATCACAAAACAAAAACAAGATTCACCTATCAGACTACTTTTTAATACTAATATGTACAGAGTGTTTTAGGAGAAATAACTGGAAGCAGGAGATGTACTGTATTTCTTCCATACCTTCAATTATTCTTTTAACTCACAATACCTTATTTTATTTATTGCCTTGTTTTTTAAAGTGTTTTATCCCATTTTTTTCTTATTGCTCACTGATTGAGAGAGAGGTAGGCTTATTTACTTCCACTCCCTCAAGTAGGACAACGTTACTGCTAATGGTAATTTATTTAATTAACTAATCAGTTTATTTAGACATAAGGAGAAAATAATTTAGACCCAAGATTCTTGCTTTTTACTAGTTATTGCCTCAGGATTTTTTTTTCCAAGTAACATTAAAATGAAATCTAGATTTCCAAACAGCAGGTAACCCTTTGACACACAGATGGTTCTACAATTTCTTTCATTCTCTTTCTACATTTTCTTACATTCTCTTTCATTTCTATATTCCTACAATAAAATCAAACTGAATGATTCCAGTTCCTTAACCGGGATTATGATATTTATTCTAAACTGACCTAAAAGAAGTATAACACAACTAGTTCCCCTTTTATCAGAGAGAAAGTGATCATTATTATTTCTAAATACAAATCAGCATACACACCCTTAGTGTTGACCGTTTTCGCTGTGACCTCTAGTTTCTCCAATGGTTCTGTTCCAATATTTTCTAACTTAATGATAAGCTGTTGAGTCTCTCCATTGTAAAGCTGGACAGACACATTAGTGGAGATTTCATCCCCTGAAGAAGGCTGAAGTGTATGAGCGGACCTACAAAATGTGACACATACACAAACAAAATATTACGATAAACATGTTAAAAGCCTGTCCAAGTTACTATATTCTATTAACTATTCTTTGAAGACTCAAACTACTGCTCTGCAATCTTGAAAATATTAGATATCATTTTCCATTCTCTTTTTAGCCAGGGTCATTTTTTATAACCATTGAGGATAAACGTTAATATTTTATGCGTAAGACAAGTCAGATTTCAAACAATATAAAATATGTATTCCTAACTGTGAAAGCTTGTTAAAAATTGCTGCAAAAACTGTAAGAGAGGGAAAAGAGCAAAAAAGCAAGAGCAGGTCATTAGAATGAGCAAACTCGAAAAAAGTGATATCTACCAAATATTTCAACACAAGGGTTGAGTAACAATGAGTATCAAGAGCTGAATGTAAAACAAAAATAATAAAAAATAAAATTGAGGAGAAGAAGAAGTTGAGCACTACAAAGGAGAAACCAGGGTGAGTGTCTTCTGTAAGATCCTGAAGTCCATACTGCTCTCTGATCAGCCCGTAAAAATTACAGAAGTGAGAATAAAGTTAACTGGTAGAAGAAACCTCAGAAGAGATGAAACCTTTGTACTCACAAGTGAGGATACATTATCTTACATTGGCATTCCCAAACTCCACCAACATATGATATATGCGGAATTAAGACAGAAACACCTTTAATGACAGGTAAGCAGCACTAACAGTTTTACACACCTGTTCACCCAGAAACTGTTTTCGTATGGGATCATAAACGTATCTGAAATACGAGGTAAGATATACTTAGTAGAGCAATATATTGTAAAAATAACTTAGAGATGAAACAAAAATTACGAGTTATATGTGCTAGAGAAAATGCACGGGTATCTAAAGCTTCAGAAACAAGAGAATTTATTTAAATGAGTATCAAGCATTTCATTTTAAAGTAACAAATGTGTCAAACCAGTCAATTATTGAAATAGCAGATATGCACAGTGCTATGACAACACATCATGGATAAAGGAGAATTGAGCAGTAACCTTGACCTTTGCTACGAAGAAGTAATATGGGAGTTCAGAGAATGCAGTTTTAGTGGACAGCAGAGGGCATAAACCTCATGGGAGTGGATCTTGGAAGAAATTAACTTTGTGAAAGGTGAAATAGTGAATATAAACAAACTCTTTAGAACATGAATGAGGGAAGAAGGATTGCAGAACAAGACAGATGGGCAGAGGTTCAATTTCTGACTGTATTTTTCATGCTAATGCAAAGTGGTCAGAAGGGATCAAGGATACAAGGGCAAAAGCTACTGAGATTAATGACCGATAAATCTGTTGGGAAACCCAGGTTCAGTAACTTCTTTTGGCAGGTATTTCTGCTATCCTTCCTTTCTATCCTATCCTTCCTTAGCACAAGGTAAGCAGCCTCCACAAACAAAAGCAGATTTTAGTCTTTCAGACTGCACCTATGACAACAAGTACTTAAAACACATATTTTTTGATCATTTAAAATTTACTGTCATGTATTGTTACCATTGCAGCACTCGGAAGTTCGGGCATTTGGAGTGACAGGAAAGAAGAAATTTCTTTTCTCCCCTCATATTTAGACAAAAGTATCAAGGAATTGCATACTAACAAACCAAACAAATGGTACTTTCAATTACTGTATAAATGTACATCTGAAACCTGAGCCCAAGCTAATTCAGCTTACACATCCTTTTCTGTAATACAGCTTCTTAAATTAAAAACCATCTCAATTCTTGTTTAAGTACTGTGTAGCCACCAGCTTTGTTCTGAACTTGCAAGACCTCAGGACTGAGGTTTGCCATGGGGATATTGGTAGATGAAAAATTAGGTATGAGCTGGCAATGTGCGCTTGCAGCCAAGAAAGCCAATCGTATCCTGGGCTGCATCAAAAGAACGGTGGCCAGCAGGTCAAGGGAGGTGATTCTGCCCCTCTACTCCGCTGAGACCCCACCTGGAGTACTGCATCCAGCTCTGGGGTCCCCAGCACAAGACAGACATGGACCTGTTAAAGCCTGTCCAGAGAAGGGCCACAGAAATGGTCAGAGGGCTGGAACACTGCTGCTGTGAAGAAAGGCTGAGAGAGTTGGGGTTGTTCGGCCTGGAGAAGAAAAGGCTCCAGCGAGACGTTACTGCAGCCTTTCAGTACTTAAAGGGGGGTTGTAAGAAAGATGGAGAGAGACTTTTTACCAGGGCCTGTAGTGACAGGACAAGAGGCAACAGTTTTAAACTGAAAGAGGGTAGATTTAGATTGGACATAAGGAAGAAATTTGTTATGATGAGGGTGGTGAGACACTGGAACAGGTTGCCCAGAGGAGCTGTGGATGCCCCACCATTGGCAGCATTCAAGGTCAGGCTGGACGGGGCTGTGAGCAACCTGACCTAGTGAAAGATGGCCCTGCCCATGGCAGGGGGTTTGGACTAGATGACCTTTAAAGGTCCCTTCTAACCCAAACCATTCTATGATTCTGTGCCTGCTCTGAACTTGTCCTGACCTGCCTGCAACTTTGGTTTGACTTTCTGTAGCTGTAGCAGCAATTTTTCTTCTGACCTGGTGGCTACGCCTATTGCTTTATTTGTTACCTCTGTTTGGCACAACCATAGTTTCATATAGATAGTAGTAACAAGCAAGTGTACTAGGTAGAATGAGATATTCATGACTAACACAGARAGAGGAACACAGCTCAGGTATGACAGCAGAGGCATTGTGAAGTGGAGACACAGGATGAAGTAGAGAGGACTACTGGCATGGGATGGTAAGAGATGGGGCACACGTTTAGCACTGGAGACCCCACAGCTATTCACTAACAGTCAAAGAAATGCAGACCTCGAGCTGCAAAAGAGACAGAAAGAGCTTTCAGGGGTAACAAAGAAAACAAGAATCTAACATAACAAAAAAAGCACCACATATTAAATTTGGATGTAACATGGAGCTTGAGTGAAAAAACAAAAAAAAGGCATAAAAATGTGTTAGCAAACAAAAATGGCCTCAAGTGTTTT
>JAYKAV010000627.1:0-62775 GCA_035582835.1 Phoebastria nigripes
AAACCCAAAACACAGCACACCCTCCCCAGCTACTGGGAAGAAAGTTAACTCTGTCCCAGCCGGAACCAGGACAGGTACCAATAAAGCGGTGAGAATTGCAGAAAGCACCTCAGCAAGGAGTTTTCAGGGAGCGAGAAAAGGGACTGCGACATGTGGTCTCGATGTAGCAGGGTGTCTCCCCTGCAGGAGGGGCACGGCTCGCCCGCCCGTGTGACCCCAGCAACAATTGCACCCATATCCACTGCTCAGCAGAGCGTTTTCCAATGCACAGCCCCAGCCAGCCGTGGAGTCAGCTCAGTGTACACGTGAGCTGCGAGGGCCCTGAAGGCATCACTCTTGCAGGGGCCCTCCTCACCTTTGTACGTCTGGGTGGGACAAGCGAGGAAGCGGAGTGTGTGGAGCCCGGACCGTGTGGAAATGGTTCTCAGGCACCATTCAGCATGTTGATTCATCCTCACCAGGGATGCAGGGCAGGGTCTCCCCCCCATCCTCCAAGGGGAGCCAAAAAATCCCTGCAGGGACCCAGAGCAGCCCTGGTCAGAAGTCCGTAAGTCTCTTCTGGAGGCTGGCCAGGGTCACAGGGCATTCAGACAGTGCCCCCTGCATGGGTAGGACAAGCTGGGTTATGGCCAGCACCCGCCTTCAAAGGGAAAGGCACCGCATCAGCCCTGCCCACCTTTGCAATATCTCCAATTCCTGGCCCCTAGTTCATCCCAGTTAAACCCAGGAGAGGGCCTGGTGGCAGAGGGCTAGATAGGCAGATATAGCAGTAGGCTGGTGACTCACAGGGTGGGAGGGAGCCAGGTGCCCCCTATTCTTAGCCGCCAGCCCTGAGCCCTTGACCCAGTTGCCCCAGGTGTAAAACACCTCATAAGCACTCGAGAAACACCTCAAGTTTCCAGACTGGAAAATGTGAGCTGCTACTGTCTGACCTACTGCATCTGGGCCCTGGAGAGGAGAAGACACAGCAGCAGCATAAACGTCTCCAATTAACAAGCTGTTGGAGGAGGACTGAGAGCCCACTCTTAGTGGATTATGGTAACATTTGTGAAAAGATTTCCACCTTCTGTGGAAAGAAGAACAAACCTATAGTTTCACCCTGTTTGGGTGACAGTCTCTGGAGTTTTCAAGGAGTTGGACTAATACCTTTAAGATGAAATTTGATGCAATGTCAAGTGATTTTCTCTTCAAAACCTGTTCTTCTGGAAAATAAATGATGGAGAAGATGATGAATAATTTATTATTCACTCATTTAAAAAGAAGCTGTTGGCAATGGTTTAGTCAGATGCAGTGCCAGTAAAGATAATAAAGGAATAAAGGATTAGTCATCAATACTGCACTGAAAGAAAAAGGTCAAATTTGTCATTGGTCTAAATCCAAAAGGCCAGTTTTTGTTCTGTTATTCTAAAATGGTGGCCTTCAGTCCCCCTTTGATTTTCACACTGCAAAATAATTCCAGCAGAGACGCAGACTCTTCTGTGGAATATTTAAACCTATGAAATGTCCCCCCTTTATCTCCGTTGCTTTTTCAAAACCCGTCAGGAATAGTTTGTCCACCCTCAAGTAGCTTTGTAGTACAAGCCGACAAGTGCTGTATTAAAACAAAGACTTAGGGCATTGTTCAGGTACAGAGAAGCGAATCTGGCCTCTGGATTTACAGATCCAAGGAGATTTCCTTGGAGAAGTTGCTCTGCAACAAAGATTCTTGGATGAAATCCTGACTTGCATTTTCAAAACTGCTATGAGGCGGGATTTCAGCGATGCCAGGATTTCACTCCCTCAACAAAAAACAAGCTGATGCCTTCTGGCTCCCCTGCAATTGTACTTCTACTTTGCATGCAGGTTCTTTCTGTCCTGCATCCACCGCATCCATGGTAGATGGGTCTATGGCTGATTTTTGCCCTCCTGTTACTGCAGGATAAGTCACCTTTCAAGGGCCTATAACCTTTATCCTGCAACAGCAGCATCGGGAAGCACCATGGCAACAATCAACTTCACTGGGAGCTGAGAAATGCCAACTCGTGCTAGAAACTTCTGTTTGCATCAGCTGTAAAAATTAAGAGACTCTCAAACATAAGTAGTTTTGACAAAGGATAAAGCAGTGCAAGTCCTACTCCAATCTGCTGTATAAATTCTCCTCCTAAATTCACTTTGTGTGGTTTGATATCATTCTCTCTTCTATACAATTTGCTTTCTCCGAGTTTCCATTTGCAAGTTTCCCACTTTTTCACATAGCTGCTCAGGTCCAATTTGTCAATATTACTTCAACCAGCAGGTCAGATTGCTAAAGCTGGCCTCGCCTACTCATAACTCCAGCATCCCATTCCCGAAGGGCAAAACCAATAATTATTGGTAACATTACTCCAAAGACCATTCCTTTCCATACTGTAATAAATATGACAAATGTGATACCACTGTCTGAAAAATATTTTCCATACCTCTTAGGTTTCACTATATTTAGAAATATTTAGCACTTCTGCATCACAGCTGTCATAATTGCTGGAAATCTGTCTTACCTTGCTTTGGAAAGCAGTGAATACATTAWCATGTTGTTGCTTGTACTCTGCTTACTCCCTTTCAGACTGCTCAGTATGATTTAATCTAGATTTATAATGTTATGACATTTTATGCCTCAGCCTGCTCAAGTTGATATTGGCAACCCGGGATGTGGGTTACTTATCTACAATGCTTATATATTGGTATGATGAGCACCATCCAAAGCCCAAGAGGGCAAAAGAATGAAATTAAGAGTGTAGATTTTACCACATACAGAACTTAATTGGCCAGGTAAGAAAATACCTAACAAGTATGAATATAACTTCTCCATTTCACTCTCCCAAGGATGATATGGATTGTCCAAAGTGTCAAGAGGGATACACCCACCTGAACAAAAGATATATGAAAATTAAAACTATACAAGCACAAATTATTTGCTCCTACACATCTTAATGCTAGTGTTAGCACAGCTTTTGTCTACGGAAGCCCTAGGTGCTGGAGCTGCATGGAAATCTTGGTGTTTAGCATATTAAACTTAGGGGTTTAGCTCTTCTTATTTTAAGGAAAAGTTTGAAAGCGTGGAGGAGAGGCAGGGACTGGAGGCAAAGCAGCTCCCCCAAGCAGCCAAAGACATTGCTCTGCCTCTGCATCGAAGTGTCCGAGCAGAGCAGGACAGACCTGCTGTGTGTTGGAGATGAGTGGAGGTCCCTGAGTGGCRTAGGAGAGGCTGGGATTCAGGATGTAAGGGGATTACATCTTAGGCTATATACTGCAGGGCATGAGAGAGCCAGAGGGGTCTTGACGCTGCCTTCAACTGCACCTGCCACCATGGGCTAAAGCCCTCAGGGATCGGTCCTCGTAGTGGGATCGGGAATGTCTTCTCCGTAACAAAGCTCCTCCACAGTGCTTGTGTCATAGTAACACTCATTTGGGGAATCAATATTGCAGTTGGTACTGCCCCTCACTACTTTGGTTTGAACATCAGTGTGCCCATGTGCCTCCACAGCATCCTTTGCTTGGCCCTCTGCAGCATTACAGCAAGGTTTTAAAATGAAAATGCTGTTTGTGGGCACGAGTTCCTCATTTTACCAACAAGGGAGAAGGAAGGCAGAGGGACATTCCCGAGGCGGCAGTGAATCTGGATGATGTTTCTAGCTTCCCACCTTGTGTGCAATCCTGAAGGACCAGAAAAATGTGGGTATCATCTGCAGTATTTCTTGTTCCCATTAGTTGCTGATCTTATTTTGTTGCAGTTGTTTTCCATTTTTTTATCTTTATTGACCTTTTTTATGTTTTGTGTTTTGTTAAAGTTCTTTTTTCCTACAGCAGAGAAATTGCAAATACAATGTTATCACGAGTAATGTGCTAACTTTGTTTTCTTATCTGCCTTAGGACATTTATTTACCCCTTCTTCACTAGAGGCAGACCTTTCCCACTGCAATTGCTTTTCTTTGGC
Organism: Phoebastria nigripes; assembly: GCA_035582835.1. NCBI lineage: Eukaryota > Metazoa > Chordata > Aves > Procellariiformes > Diomedeidae > Phoebastria > Phoebastria nigripes. Next base: position 3,953 of record JAYKAV010000627.1, read on the forward strand.
ACGTTATTCTGTATCTATAATGGCTTCCTCCAGGGCTACTACCTGATTTACTGCGCTGAATATCCAAACGATTGGTGCACCGACATCAGATTTACATCAGGTAATTACAGCTGCAGGATTCCCAAGATCTAATCTCCAAGCAATTTGTAAGCATTTTGAATTACGTCCTAATCTTCACTGAATATGAGTCAAATCAGTTGTGATGGAAATCAGCATAAAACCTGCCTGCTGGCCCAGATAAAACAAATAAATGTGCAGCGACTGTTTTTTTTTCTRCTAGGCAGCCACCTTTGAAGGCATACAATGTTATGTGTTAGTCTCAAATCACCAGCCTTGTTTTACTGACACCCCTCCAGAGCCTCCCGCTGCTACAGGCTGTGGAGATGCAATCTCAGGCCTCAGCTGAATGGGGATGTGCCCTTGCTCAGCCAGAAGTGTCCACCCAGCAGTGGCCATGTGCAAGCGCAAACTGTGGCTTTCTCTTCCCCGCCAGGGAGCTTTGTGCTTGATGCAGCTATTCCAACCGAGAGAGAAAAGAAGGGCAAAACCCCAGCATAAATGAGGCTTTAGAGACAAAGGGCTCTTTTTTCTTGTGTAGGGCGCATGCGAAGATTAGAAATCACGCACAGTCTGGTTGTATGTTAATATGGTTCCTTTATATTCCGTAACTTAATAGCCTAGCTGAATTTCACCTTGTAAAATCCCTGAGACAATAACTGAGCAAGAGCAGCTAGGTGGCATTACACATTTGGTGCTGCACAGAGGATGTTTTTTAAATGCACACATAGAAATGAAGATTAACATGGAGGTCTGAGGAAATGTTTTGGATATGACAAGTACAAAATAACCAAGGTACTTTCTATACCCTGTTTCAGACTGTGGATGCAAGTTCAGTCTTTTCAGACAGCACCACATATTAAAAAACCTGGACATTGTTTAGTAAGAGCTCCCATACCCAATACAGAAAACACCACATCACATAATTTGCATGATAAATAAAATACATATTTAATGAAAAAAAAAAGGAAGTCAGCATTAGCAGTACTTGAAATATTAAATAAAAAACAAACGGTATATTCTTGCTCTACAGACTCTTGCCAACTTTCTCTTGCTACTGGAAGTGTTGAGGTTTTATCAGCACTTAGTCTTTTTTCTATACTTCATAGCACACACCACCTCTATTTCTTTCCTTGCTTCCCAATCATTGTCAGAGGTGGTTTTCTCAGTGTCTTATGTGGCATGAAATGTAGGGCATGTCACCTGCAGAGTTTCTCAATCAAATGCCTCTAGTTTTTCAGCTAAATGGAGTATGGTCAATGAATCATTCTGGCCAGAAGCTGTCAGCATCCTTCAGTGAGTAACTGCTCCATGTGCATGCCCATAGCTCTGTCCAAGCAACCTTGCTGGCAGTGGACTGAGCTGCGCCGAGATGTAGGTTCCCTTCCCGGCTCTGGTGATGTGCTGGATAAGTTTGTGTTCTCTGTGCTCCTCTTTCCCCAGCTGTAAAATGAGAGTAATGGTACTTGCCTACAGCTCAGTGGTTACTCTGCAGTAATGTCCACAGCCGTGGCCGGCTGCCATCAGCCAGCAGTGTCAGTTGGGTACTTTGTGCCCCTCCTTGATGTTTGATAAATGGTGACTATGGCCAGCTGGGAAGTTCAGCTGAAAGTCACACCAGCTCTGGTCTCACCAACAAAACAGTGTGCTCAGGATGGTCATCATTCTGTCCAGAGTTGCTCTCCACACTGAAGCTATCCAATGCAGGTGATCCCAGAGGACTGCGATCCCACAACTGACACAGAGACATAGCGTTATTTGTCACCAGTCACCTATGCTTCTCCTGTTCAGTAGCCTTCTCAGTAGCAGCGCATCTTTTGACTTGAAAAAGAATCCACCCACCTCACGTTAGGTCTCCTATCTGCCTGCTCCAAAGATAAACCTCACATATGTGCTTAAGTAGGGATAACTAGGCAGAGCTGTCTTTCTAATCCATTTCTTGTTTGTTTCTTAGGCCTCCTCTTATTTCTGCTGGGAATGGGAATCAACATTCACAGTGATCTACTGCTGCGCCAGCTGAGGAAACCTGGGGAAGTCACTTACAAGATTCCTCAAGGTATATTCTCATCCCCCACCTCCTTGGAGAAAGTAGGGAAGCAGAATAGACAATGTTTTCTGACTAAAATTCACAGCAAAGTGACAAAAATAGCAGAGATGCCAGTATCGCACAGGTACTCGGTTCAGGTGCCCCTCTGAGCTGCGGGGACTAGCATGAGCTGGCTGCAGACAGTCCACGAGAAGCAACAAGAGTATCTGGAAAACAGGAGCTGTGAGGAGAGGTTTTAGGAAATGGGCTGGGTAATTTAGAGAAGGTTGAAGTGGGACATAGGAAGAGGATTTTAGCCTTGTAAAAGGCAGCTGCAAAGAAGGAAAGATTCTTCTCCATGCCCAGGAAGAAGTAACGGACTTCTTACACTGCAAAAGGGAGATTCAAAGTGTAAACTTTAGCGTGAAAAACTAACACCAAAGATGCAAGGTGCAGAATTTCCTTTCTGTCTCCTTCAAGGTAGGTCTTGGTGAGGAAGAGTGGCTGTGGGCCAGAGCGGTGAACTGGGAAATGTCTAGCTCTGTAGAGCAATATGGATGGGGATCCAGGAGTTTCCTGGTTTTGACTCCTTCTGCTGGCTTGTTACGGATGGTAATACCTCTCCCCCAGAGTTTCTCACCTCCAATAGTTACCTGCCTCTTGTAGATGTTGTGATTAGCTAAGATGCAAAACTGAGATCCAGATTTTGCATTCCCCAAAGGTAGTGGAGTTGCAAAATATTTTTTAGGGCCTGAAGAGAATTGACTAATGTTAATAATTTTAATTTAAATCTAATAATGGCCTTTCTTAAGTCCTTTTCCAAATGAAAATAAATGATTGTGAAAGTGCTGGAAGCCTCTGGGTTAGAATCACCTTTGATTTTTAAACTAAAAGAGGGTAGATTTAGACTAGATATAAGGAAGACATTTTTTACAGTGAGGGTGGTGAAACACTGGCACAGGTTGCCCAGAGAGGTGGTAGATGCCCCATCCCTGGAAACATTCAAGGTCAGGTTGGACGGGGCTCTGAGCAGCCTGCTCTAGTTGAAGATGTCCCTGCCCACAGCAGGGGGTTGGACTAGATGACCTTTAAAGGTCCCTTCCAACCCAAACTATTCTATGATTCTATGATCCTATGATTCTATGATTCTATGATTCTATGATTCTATGATTCTTGTACAAGAGTCTTGTACAAGATCCTCCTTTGGCATGGCTCCACTGGCTTCAGGGCAGTGGGTTTAGGTTGCTGTTATGGGCTCTGAATAAGAGCTGCTGACTTTATGGGAAATAACCTTCCATGTGCATGAGATGACTGTAAAAATTACATATTTGTCTGTTGATGCAGGGGGACTGTTCACCTACGTTTCTGGAGCCAACTACTTTGGAGAAATTGTGGAATGGTTTGGTTTTGCCATAGCAACCTGGTCCCTACCAGCCTTCGCCTTTGCCTTTTTTACTCTTTGCTGCATTGGGCCACGTGCTTATCACCATCACAGGTATCAAACTGTTTCTTGCCGTATGCTGCTGCTTGCTCTTGGAGTGCGGTTTGCAAAATGCCAGGGAGGGGCAGAGGAGCAGGGCCAGGATTCACGATAAAATTGAAATTTAATAATATGTACAAGAAGTGTATTGGTTTATTTGTGACTGGGTGAAAGTAAGGCTGGAGCCCCTGTTAATTAAAGTGGGCCTGATGATAGTCATTTAAACTGACATGAGTTACATCACTGCTTCCGCTGTGTTAAAGCCTCTTTTTACTGAGCCTTGTAAATATGAACCTTTCCTAAGGGTTCCCTTGCAACCTCTGCAGTCCTTTGGAGTAGATATGGTCCCCCACTCTGAATTGCTAAAGTTTCTACTTTAAGTCTGTTAGAACTTTAACAGTATTATCAGCTTTCACTTAATTAAATAACCTGGTGTAAATAGTTTTGGAACGCTCTTTTGCAGAGTAACACACAGAGGTTACAAAGCAAGGCAGTTTGGAGGAGTTTTGAGGTTTCCTCAGCTGAGCTGTATTGAAACTGTGCAGTTTCCTTGTATGTATGCAGGTTCACTCTCTTGCTTATTTTCTTTCAGGTACTATCTCAAGACATTTACGGACTATCCAAAATCAAGGAAAGCCTTGATTCCTTTTGTTTTTTAATGATTGAAATATGGACTCTGTGTTCTGTTTTTATAGGGCTTTTTTCAATTCCTGGTTTTAATGTTAGGTCTGCCTGTAATTAATTGTACAAATGATAACCTGGGGTTGTAACAGACAAGAAGGTAATTTGGAACTGAAGTTCTTGTTTTTAATTACAGGGGAAATTGCAGATAGTTGTGGGCAAAGGGACTCCCCAAACAACATGTTGGCTTGTCAGTGGAGTTCTACTTATGGAAAATGCATATACAACAGCACTGACATTAGAGAAAAAGCATTGGCTAAAAACCGATGCAGAAAAGTAGAAAGTAAGCYCATGACTTCAGAAGTCGTCTTCAGCAGCCACTCCAATTTATAGTACTTCTGCAGCTGCTTCTTCCTGCCTCCATGCCATAGCACAGGTGCCCTCACTCTGCCAGCACTGCCCTAGGTGTTGCCACACTTTAAACCGGAGTAGGTGTCTCCTTTACCAGGAAAATAACTCAGCCCTTTATTTTTCATCTAAAAGCCAGCTTAGCTCCCAGAACCATAATGCAACAAGAGGATACTTGTGCTGGCACAAGGCTGGGAGCAGTGTGCCGTGGCACAGAGGTGATGAGAAGTACGCGGAGATGGAAGTATTTTAAGCTGGCACTCACAAGCACAATGTCTGTGTTCCTTCCTTAAGCAATACTCTCCTCACTGTCAGATGATTAATCTTCAGCTATCAGGGTTTTTTTTAAATGTACTTTGTTAAAGCAATTGCAGCTCCATTAGGATTTTTTTTTCTCTTGCAAATCCAGAGCTTTTTTCAGAATAAAAATTTGTCCATTCAAAAACACTCAATTGTTATTCATAAAAAGACTTGAGATGGTGATGTATGACAAAAATTACAACAAATAAAAAGCTCTGTGTTGAAGAAAATGTTCTCCAACACTGGCAGTACATTTTGTCTACGGATAACATTTTCAGATACTCATGTTAGGAAATGATACAGAGATATTATTGAATTTTCACAAAAATACAGGATGTCTCTCCTTAATTTCAGAATATAGTTAGGAATTTTCCCAAAAATGTCATTAACCCCAATAGGAAGAGTTGTCCCTACGATGCTGGTAGTTTTAGTTACCCTTTAGAGCATAAAATCCTGCTAAGAATTATGCTGAGTAGCTGGAAAGAAAAAGACCAGACCGCACATACTAAACATACTACCTGCTGCTGGAGTAACCTGATTGACTATACACAATTTTCTCCAAAACACAATAAAATTTATGTAAAACACAGAGCTGTGCTAGCCTATAACTCACTGTTTGCAGAAACAAGTCTCTGTGATGTTGCTTACCACGTCCTGCTCACGCTGGCTTCCTCCTTCTGGGCAAACCCTCTCTTCTTTGCTCGTATTATTAATTGTCTTCATTACCGTAGAGCAGAGCAGCCAGCTGAGGCTGGGTCCCATTGCACTAGTCCCTGTACAGCGCACAGGAGAGCTGGACCCTTTGCCACGTGTAGGCAAAGGTAAGGGAGGGACGAAATAAGGCGCAAGCAGAATTGTCATTGCACGGGCCGTGAGTTTCACATCAGCACCACAAACGTATTTTCCCTTTGTTTCCTTATTTAAATCCTCCATGTGGAAACACACTGGGAAGGGGTTGCTGGGTGTGAAGTCAGGGACAGAAAGGCTGGAGGTGACAAGGATGCCGGGTGGGAGGGAATGGCCTCTTCCCCAGGGAGCGGATGCTGAGTGTGAGCAGCGGCCACACTGCCCAGAGCTCCCCGCCTCTGCAGCCCCTCCTTGATGATTCCTCCTTGCGCTTTTTTCCCCCAAAAGCCTCGCAAGTGATGAGAGAGCAAATAGCCCGTGGGTGCCAGTGTTCCTAGCTGCTGTGTCCTCCATCTATTTCTGAGCCTGGGGGAGATCAGGGACCAAGCTCTGCCTCACCCTTTGGACCAGAACAGGGCTTGTGCAGACTCCTCTGTCCCTCCTACCTACCCCTCCTGTCAGAACAGGACTACTGCCCRCATTTATTTTGTCTTGCTTAATATGTGCACCAGATGGACCGTTATTGCCACTGTCGGTCCCAGGCCTGGATATCCACTGCAAGGAGCCGGGGATCACTGTGGGAGAACTGGTGCTGGCCCAAGGTGGGAGATGGCCTGCCTGCAGGCTGGGAGGCCCCACAGCCTGGCACCACTGCACGGGCTGAGCACAGGGTGCCTCGAGGTGCTGGATGCTTTGCGGGAGCAGCTCTGTCCTCTGCGTCACGGGCCTTGGACGTGTTGCTTGGAAGAGGGCTGCAGGCAGGAAAGGGGCACGTCTTCCTTCTGTCCCTTCCCGTGGCATTTTTGGAGAGCAGGAGAGACACACGTGTGCTTTAAACCCCCTACAAGCAACAACTGCAGTTCATTGTGATGGAGAGGAGACACAGGCTCTCCCCATGACAAGTTCCCCCGTGAGGTAGTGGCTGCTGCCCTCCGTGCAGGGACACCAGCTTGCCCCGCTGTGCACGGGAATGCCCCAGGGCAGCACACCTGGGGCCACAATGCTCCTGAGAAATTTCTTTCATCATCCCTTATTTTTATAAGGAAAAGTATATTCCCCTTGTCTCTGGGAGAAAAAACACAGTGGACATTTTCATATCCCTCTGCTCAAGCCTCTGGAGGCTACGTACACATATGATTTCAGCGTTGACTGTAAAGTGTTTTGAAAAGCAGCACTTTTCTGACTTTCTTTGCAACSTCCTTTTGTTCTGCCAAAAGCTAAGTGTCCTCCGCTGGTAAGCATTTAAAATAATAGCTCATTCCTTTTCTCCCCCTTCTGCAATACTGTTTTTCTGTTGTGTTTCCTCCCATCATTCACATTTTAGTTTTCATTTATCTTTGAGGAACATTTATGTTTGGGTGCTGTTCCCCTGGAGAGGGCCTTCCTCAGGACAGCTCCGAGTGTTGCTGCTCTGCTGGAAAGACCTCTCTTATGCGGAGTTGATAACCCAGCCTTCATCCCCGCTGGCAGCCTGCTGGGAAAATTAATCCTTTATCCCCAGGACTCTTGTTAATTTAATTATTTTTGTATTGTTCGAGTGCTTTTTTCAAAAGCTGACTTTCCGTAAACATGTGCTATACCGCTGTGGTAATACACAAATGGCTTACTGATGCATCTGACAGTTTCTTCTGTGAAATGCATTTTCTGCACCTAAGTGATCAGACAGACCACTTATTGATACCAGAATTTAGGTATCTAATCTCTTCTGACAACTGAAAACAGAATTAAACACTGTTCACTGGGAGGCAAAGAGGAGAACAATGGCACTTGCCAGCCCTCATTCCCATCTCTATGTGCCACACACACTTCAGCCTTTGCCTGGCTTTAGTCCATGCTTCAGATGAGAGGTCACTCAAGACAATAGAAAACCGGCTCCAGGCAATGTAGGGCATTTGTAGCTATTGTTTTAAAGTACATATTTTACATAATATATTTACACAAAACGCAAAAACCTCCCAATTTTGGCCATTGAGTGACTGTCTTTAGGAAAAGCACTCATCTGGGAGCTGCACTCCTGCTCCCATTACTCTCCTGGAACATGAAGTCTCTTATGCTTGGCCAGAAGCTCTGAATGTTTCTGCAGAAATACCAAACCACAAATACTGAGGAACTTGCCCTAGGTAGGTAGAGTGCTCTAATGGCTTGGGCTCAAGAATACCTGTTTTGTACTCTTGAAGGTGTCACTGACTGACTGATGAACTTCTGCAAGTCACTCACCACTTCTGGGGTTGTTTTCCTTTCTATTGCTTATCTCTGGAAATGGTCTTGAAGGCCAGGATTTGTTTTCATAGTACTTGGCAAAGCAGTCCCAAACTCAGTTGAGGCCTGTAGATACCGATATAACACAAATAAGATACTGCCTGTTGCATATTCTTGGGAGACAGAATTATTATAATATTGCAAAATATTCTAAAGACATATAAGATATCCAAATGCACTGGAATGAATCTTAAGGAGATATTTCTGTGATATTTCATCACAGAAAAAGGCTAATACATGTCACCCATTGAACCTTAGGATCATTTGCTGACAGTAGAGGGATTGCCTGCTTGTTTTTGATTCACCTGTCAAATTAACAAAATCCTTTTTAATGCAAATCACCCTAGGGTCTCATTTAAATCCAAGCATAGTCCTGGAAGCCTCATATCCTCTCTTCTGCCACCTCTGGGGTCCTCCTGAACCAATTTAATTTCTCAGAGCAGGCTTTTCTAGAGACATCTCCTCTCAAACCCAAACACTGCTGTCCCTGCATGAGTAATGTGATCTAGGAAACACAAACACCTGATACTAATTCAGGGCCAGGGCCTGCCGGTTTTGCATGAGTAATACCATGCTCTGTGAGTAAAGGCGTTGACGACCACTGAGCTGCTCAAGAATATGCCATTATTCACTACAAACAGAGGTAGCAAGTTTGATCTCTGTGGGAGCCAAGTCAGTGGGCAGACATCAAGAAGTGCCTAATGCTAACACCTGGAAAAGTAAAGGAAGACGTTCAGGTCTGGTTCTGGTTTGTGTTACCACAAGTTACAAGTGCCTTTCCAATGAACCTATCTTTAGCGCTGTAAGTCTAAAAGGTAAAAGAAAAAGACACACTTTTCAGAAGTTCATTAAGTTAGTTCCTTTGCATATTCAGAAGAGAACAGACTGAGCTTAACTGATGCAATGTTTGGAATAATCCCACCACCATGCCTTTCAGCTAGGTGCTGAGGCCTCTCCCCACCCAGCAGAGTCAGTGGAGACATTAGCTCCTGCAGGCAGTGATTCACAACACCCAGGCCAGAAGCCTACAATCCCACATAGGAGACAGGGATGCTAGAAGTACACCCCAGTGAGCCCACATCCCTCCATTAATGGCATACGCATTGCTTATGGCCAGGCAGGAGACAGCTGTGTTTGAGAACTCTGACCTGCAGTGTCATTCCCAGAACCTGAGTAGTCCTATTTGAACACTTYTCCTATCAGCTCCAGCATCACAGGTGCCTGCCAGGTTGCTTTCCAGTCTACTTGCCTACTTTTCCCAAGTTTGCCATGTGAGATTACACATAATATTGCCACAGCCACACTTCCCTACTATACCAAACACCCCATGTCTGTTCGGGAAGAATTTTTTTCACCCTGCAGTGTTGCTGCCACAAGGAAAGGCCCTTCACTATATGGGGGCGTGTTGCATTTTTACACTGTGTGGTAAAAGATGAGGGGGCTGCTGAGGGGTTCATTTTAATGGGTTCACAGCAGCCTTGCTTGGGCCTGAACCGAGTCTGGGTGGAGTGGGTTTCCCCTGCCCAGCCGAGTGGTGAGACAGCAAGCAGTTCCACGAGCCCCCTGTGCCCCTACGCTGTGCCCACCACCCCTTGGGAGCTGGCCACGGGCTCCCCCTGCCCACAGGGCGTGGGTATCACACCTGTGAAGGCGAACTCAGCTCTCTGCTAACCCCGGGAGAGTCCTCATCCGCATCTTCCTCATCCTCGTCCTCCCTAATAGGAGACTGCCGCAGCTCGGGATGTTACACCAGAGCAAAGCCCTCCTCGCCCAGCATGGCCAGGTACACACGCGCAGCCCTGAGTGAATCTGTTTTCTGTGATGGAAACTCCTGAAATGACTCCCATCTCCCCAGCAAGAGAGCAGCTTGCAGATGATTCGGAAACCTGCCTCTGCCAAAATAGTATCTCTGCCATTTGACCAGAAAATCTGTGTTTCAGATTTCCTCAGGAACAGAAAACCTGTCCTTTCACCAATTACAAACTTGGAAGGCATTCAAGTAGAGGAAACCAAGAAAATGTTGTTCACAGTGGATTTCTAGAGATGTGGCTCCAGCAGGCCTAAAGACAATTTTTAAAATATCAGCAAACATCACCCTTGGGATAAAAAGCTGGTTTGGAGGAATTAAAATACATTTGCATCAATGGAGCTGCCTGATCTAAATCCTCTTTTCCCTCTGCTGGGAGTTTAGAACTGGCACTCTGGTAGTAAACAGGAAAATGCGTATTTCAGCACTGAACGTACTAATCCTGCCTTCTATGCGGCAGGGTGAAACCTTACCCTTGTGCATCCTGGCATCCTTGCACACCGAGAAATGTTTCTGGGGGTGTTAACTGAGCTATGTCAGGCGGTCCTCTTATGTGTGATACAACTTCGGCTTCACAGCCAGCAAGCTAGAGCCTGAGCCCAAGTGGTTATTAGCATATCTGTAGACAAAGTCATAAACAGCAAAATGCGGTGACTGTCCCAAAACTGAGATGGACGCCCTGGAGCTGTGCTAATAACATTGGGCTGAACTCAGGCTTGGCAACCGGTGCTTCGCAGCATGTCAAATGGCGAAATTCTCCCTGACTTCAGCAAGGCTCCAGTTTTACCCGCGTTTTCTCTGTTCAGGCATATTAGTGGCCTGTAGCCAGTGATTTTCAGCACTGTTCCTACCCAGCCATGTGTTAGCCGTAGCAACTCAGGCAAGCTTCTTTTCATTAAGCAATATTGCCATTTTCTGCTGTTTCTGAGTGAGATGCTGTTTCATAGGTATTTTCAGAATTTATTCTCTGCCTAGGTCTTGGGCTGTCAACGCATTACCTACAAGGGGGAGTAGAATAGAGAGAGTTTGTACCCCTATGCCTTTCCCTTCTTTTTGTTATCAGAGAAATGCTTTCCAATCTGGTTTAGCCACCAGCTCAAGTAGAGACTGCCACTCCTGCAGCCCAGCTGAGAATATCTGCCCTTCTGGCAGGATGGAGGCCAACCCACACAGCTCTTCCTCCCTCAGCATCCCGTGATGGCAAAACCTTGCGCCATTTGATCCCATTTGATTAACTTACAGTTTGCATTGGTTTTCTCTTGCTCATGTGCCAAAAACAACCTCCTTGAAGAGTTTCCTCTCCTTCAATCCCCTCCAAGGTTTCTGAAGTCTTCTGAAATGCCTGCTGTGTTGTTTGGGTCTGTGTCAGAAAGTCCAGCATCACCCTTCAGACCCCACCTGAGCTGGCAGTCCCTGAGCTGTGGCTTGGCTCTGTGGGGTCGATGCCCTGCCATCTCTTGTCACCCCTCTTGGGCTTTTCTTCTGCTGCCTTTAAAATGGATCTCAGCATTTGCCCTCCATTTGGAGGATTTGAGCTTCAGGCTCTCTGGGATGCTTCAGTTGGGATTTTGCCACCCTGGGAGATGAAAGCCTGTACCCTGCATACTTCCGTTATGCACCTACCCAGCATGCAGCCTACAATCTCAGGTGGCGAATATAAGCCAGTGGAGGAAAGAAATCTAACGGCGTTTCCTGCTCTAAAAGCAAGTGAAGTTGGAAGAGACCAGAAGAGAGCTGAATTTCCACCCTTCATCAGGTCATGGAGGAGGCAAACACAGGGGCAACTTCCTTGTACCCCCTGGGAGCGACAAAAGGGTTGGCTCCTGGACTAGGGCAGGGGGTCCGTGGCAGGATCGGCTTGCTTGGGAGGTCAGCCCAGGTCAGATGAGGAGCTCCATATCAGGTTCAATGACAGTAAGAAACAGGAAAGCTACCTGCGCGTGGCTGGGAAGGTCACTGGGGACTTTGAGGAGGGAGTTCAGGATGGTGTGAAGGCAACGGTAGGGCCAGTGCTCCCTGCCCAGAGAAGTCACCCCCAGACTTAGCTCTTCAGCCTAAGGATGAAGGAGCACCTTTAACATCGGCTCTGATGGGTAGCAGTGGACAGTTCCGTGTGTTCAGTGTGTCATCCTTGCTCTGAGCATGGTGTTATGTTCCCTGAAGTGGGGTGATGCTAGCGGTCGATGCTGGGCTGTGAGTCCCTGGGACTCTCTGTTGGCCAGGGCTCTGTTTAGACCCAGTCTACCTCTGACTTATCCCAGACTGGATGAATGGCTCCTGGCTAGAAAGGTTACCAAGAAAAAATTTACTAATTGGGCTTCCTTTGTAAGATAAGGTGGGTTCTGATGCTGCCCCAAACTTACCCATTTGTCTAAATTTCTTCTGTTCTTGTAATCCAGACATCACCTGGTTAGATCTAACTAATTGTTATCATTAATTTGCAACCAATATTCAGTGAAACTGATCCACACCTTCTGGCCAAGCCCTGGCTTTACGGGGCAGCCGGTGCCATAGCACCATGTTTCCTCAGTTTTTCTGGATGTGAGCACATCTTGTCTGAGGTCTACTGACACTGCRTCACTGCTGCTGCTCAGAGGACATGACGAGCTCTTCGCCAGCCCCAGACATCCCTGCTCCCCTGGGTGAAGCAGTGACTGGAAACTGAGTAAACTGGAATTTGAGTAAATCAAATGAATGGTTTTGATTATGCCAGATGCCCTGGGCAATTAATGCATTACAGAGAGGGAAAGATCTTAACCGCAGCAGTGAGTCTGCCTGGTCATCCCCCAGGAGGGTAGCGAGCGTGTGACAGTTTCTGACAAGAGCACCACGCTTCCTCTACCCAACACACTTTTGTTTGGGGTTTTCTGCTGTGCTGAAACTCTGAGAGGAGGAACAGCCAAGGAGGGATGACTCACGGCCATGCTGGAAACTGGGCGATGACTCAGAGATGGAGCTGGCTCACAGGCCTGCTGCTGCCTTATATCACAGGGCTGGTGTGGTCGACTTAGGCAGTGGTGGGGCTGGAGAGGCTCCCAGCACACCCTCCCACACACTAGCAACCCTGGCAAAGGATGCAGTGGCTTCTTGGCACCTTTTAGCACATTCTCTGCCAAAAAATATCCCAAATGTTCACCTGCTTCCATCTGACTTAATCTTCCCTGAACACTAGTGACCAGGCTTAATCACGGGATTGCAGGCAAGGGCTCAACCTCTGCCTTCATGCGATAGCACCAAAGCCTACTGCAGATGCCTGGCCTGACACATCTGACAACTGTATTTACCTTGTTTCATGTCTGTATTACACTGGGGACTCATCATAGTCCTGTGGTTGATAAATGCACCATGGTGACCACCCATGACACCTGCTCAAGGGATCTCTGTGGGAGTTGGAAGGACCTCCTGTGGAGGCTCCGTCCAGCCTGGAGAACCGCTCAGCTTTAGCAGCTGATCCTTGCAAGAAGCAGCTCTTGGTACCACCCTCCAGCCAGAGCTGTCATAGGGAAGCTGTTGTGAGAGGCAGGTGCATGCTCACTCTCCTGAGGTGAATGCAATGCCCTCCCCGTCCTGCTGGAGACAGTCCTTCTGTATGAAAACATGTTGCCCACCTGCTATCATGGGAAATGGCAGGAAGGGCTAAGAAACATATTCAGAAGAGCTCAAAGAGTAAAGCAGACCCCTTCCTCTGGAAAAAAAATACATGCACCCAAGATAGGACACGGATTTATCTTCCCCCCTCTTCCTTGAGTTGAGGAAAGTAACAGAAGCAATGATACATTATCCTGAGTGGAAATGGTGAAAGCAAAGGTGTTTTGGGCCTGTTCCACTCTGAGGAGCAAGGAGTGAAGAAGGCAGGTGGCTGGAGGAGCAGCTCATCAACAGCACGTTGCCTGAGTCAGGCCAAGCACTGTGTGTGACCTGCTCTTGATGCTGGGTTTGAAACCCCTTGCTATGTCTTTTATTTCTCTTCACCAGGATTTCTCAACTGCAGCAAAGTGTGTTTTGGTGATGTTTTTGTCCCTCAGTCTGAGGAGATGTCGACAGTCTCACTTCCTACCAACTGCRATGCTGCAATTGCTTAATGCAGAGTGTTGTCACGTTACTAGTTTCTCAGACAGAGCATTACAAGTTTTTAACCTCTCATTCAAATGATTTGATGAAAATATCATGACTGTTTAATTGCTATAGCCATAAACATCAGATGCTGCGCAAGTTTCAGTGCAAACAGCCTAAAACCCCATTTACTTCAATAACATTACCATGACTACTTTGTATCTTTCCATTTGAGAATGTGTTCACACATGTAGGGAATTAACTATTTTCAGATAAAATTACTTATTACCAGTAAATGACTATTATTTTGACTTGTACTAACAGTTGCTAATAATGCAAGATGGGGAGGGAGAGGAACACGTGTCTGTACCAGCTGTTGTTCCACTCCTATCCAAAAAGCACGAAGAAGTTGTTGGCAGTCATTGCAAAAAGATTTTCTTTCTTCCTCTTCACGCACAAGTATAACAGCTGTTGCCTCTGGCAAGTGTAAATTTTGCCCTATTGATGCTCACCCCATACAGAATTTTATAACAGACCAAACAAAAAAACCCAAAAAATGGTAAAAGTTGTGCAATGAATTGAACTTGTTTCCCATGGTTGGCACCCAAATAAGAAAAAAGAATAATCTGGCCACATGAAGATGTAACGGCCCTGAAACCAGACCTGTCCCTTTCACTAACCTAGGAAGAAGGGCAGCAGCACCGCTTGTCACTCAGCAGGGCCCTGCCTCGGATTTCCTACAAGTCCTTTTCTGTTGCTGGATGAACAACTGCGCTCCTTCTCCCTCTTGGCAGCAAGTCACTTTCTTGATAGAAACTTTATTTATTTGTTCTACATTGAGCCATGAGAAAATGCCCGCCTTGTGACAATTAAACAGCACGGCGGGCCCCCCTGCGCGTGGCAGCTCGCCTGCTCTGCTCTCTGCTGCTGGCAGACACTTGCAAGCTCTGTCTGGTTCAGAAATATGACATCTCCTTGCCTGAGCCGACAAAGTAGATGGAAAGACATAATTTTGGTGGTGCACACAGCTTTTTCTTATAATTGTTCAGTGTCATGGYCACAAGAACAGTTTTCTCGGGGGAAGCTGTGTCAAGGCAGCCTGGGTAGTACAGCAACCAGCAACCCATATAGCACTAGCCCTACAGGGCAGCTAAACCTTTGCTGAGCAAACCCAATCCCTATTACTATATATCACAGAAAAAAAATCACCTTCTCAGTACAGGCAACTCCTGAGTTCTGATTTTTCTTCTTTTTTTGCAGCCAAGCTGCTCAGTTACCATCTCCAGCATCACCCCTGATTTCCGTCAGTTGGCTGTGGGGTTTTAACACCACATGTAACCTCCACAGTTTGGTTCCTTGTTTCTCTCCTTTTGATTCCGAGGACCTCACCTTTGTCCCTCTGTCTGTCTCACTGATACTGTCCAAAAAGGCTTCAGGCTGAGGTGAAACAATTTGGATCAGCTCACTGCAAAATAATCTTAAAAGAGATTGACTAGTATCAAGGACTTTGAATTCCCTTATTAAAAATGCAGCGGGTTAACCACAACAGAACTCTTAAGTACATAATTCTAAGTGCATGTCCAGGGATCCAGTGTATCAATCTCCAGGGTTATGTTTCTTGAGTAGTACTTTTTTTTGGCAGACCTAATGGGCAACACAGTCAAAAGCAAATTCTAGACCTAATCCTCCTTCACAGGGAGCTGATTTTGATTAATAAAGCCGAAGGTGCAGAGCAGCTAGAATCTATCACATATGGAAGGAGCTAAAATAATTTGTGATACTTTGGGACAATCCACATTCACTCAGAAGGGCAGGGGGCTGGGGAGGAGGACTCCCACTCCCACGGTTTAATTCCAGCTGAAGTGAGAGGTGCTCAGCTAGCATGCATACTATAGCAGTATAATTTGTCATTCGACCAAAGTCATGATCTTGGTGTGGAAATGACTAGGTAAAATCCAGTGATTTGTTCTCATGAGAAAGAGGGATTAGAATACTTGAATTAGCCTCTTATAGCTTGAAAAATCTATGCATCTTTATTCTCCAAAGTCAGGGCCAAGTCACAGCCATTATTTTTAGGTAGAATTCTCTGTTGAAATCAAGGGCAAATGTGGACTAGAAGTCAATGGTGCCACCTGGCCCTTTGGTAGGTCCTTGTATGCTGTTAGCTTTGCAAAATTCAAGGAAGGTGATGTTAACCATCCGGCACGAGCAGCTGCTGCTGGAGCTGTTCCTTGGCTGAAGTGCTGCTCAGCCAGGGGCCAGCAATTTAGCAGTGTAATTTTTGAGCATATTTCTTAAGAGGCAGCAGCCACTGGTATGAATAAATACACAAATCCACCTGCTACCCAGTTTGAAGCAGGTTTACTCGAACAAGTGATGGCAGGAACTGGGATACCTGGCTAATGTTTCTGGCTCAACATTTGATCTGTTGCATGAATTTTGGCAAGGCATTTCTCATTATAGCTGTTTCCCTTCCAGTTTTTCAAGTTGCAAGCACTTTGTGAGACAGGCTGAGTATAATCCTGCCTTTATATGAAGCCTAATGAAACAGGACTCTGATCTCAGCCAGTGCATCCAGACGAAACTTGTTGAACTTAGTTTTTTTAGCTAGGTACATCCAAAAAAAAAGCAGCACTCAGCAGCCTATTTGCCAGCAGCAGCAGAGCCAGGGGCAGACTGAAGTGACTGGGAGACTGCAAAGAAATCTGAGATCTCCTCTAGGACTGCAGGACAAGTCACATAGCGAAACCAGGCAAAACTTGCTTTCAGTGAGACCCCCGACCAGAGTCCTCTCACTGACTGGTGCTGGTTTAGACACTACTGTAATATAAATTATTGTAAATGGAATCATACAACTTGCTCACAACCAGTTGTTGATCACACAACTGGTGATGTGTCTAACAGGACACATGTACTGGCTTTTCTTCCTTGCTCTGGAAATCCCTGCTAGCCTTTAAATATTCAGTCCTTTTCCAAATCCTATGAAATTCTGGATGGAAATAACCCTGCACGGGAAGAAGCTAAACACCATGTAGTTACCTGGCAGCAGGGTGCCAGCCACGGTGCTGCAGCATGGCCCGTCCCATGCAGCGTACTGCATGCAGTGGCACCAGGAGGAGGAGCTGGCTCTGCTGGAGGCGCTGGTGGCAGGGAGGCAGCACCCTGTGCTGCGTCCCTATTGAGCTATTGAAATAATTCCTAGATTCATCTGCTGTTTGAGGCTTAGACTGCAAGGAGAGGGCAAAGAAACAAGAAAATAAATTACTTTGTCAGCATTTTTTCAGGGAACCCCATGTTTTTCCCACTGGCTGATGCTGAAAGCCATACAACCTGCGGCAGAAACGTTTGCTAGCAGAAGGGAGAAAACAGTAAATATACCTGTTTGTTCCTCACTTAAAAGAAATATTTTCTTACAATCAGCAAAGGAACAGCAACACAAGTTGGCAAACAAACTCATTTTAAATGCTCCTTGTAAGACATCAGCATCCGTTTTGTTCCTGAAAGCTGCACTGACTTGTTTAATTAGCATGGTACAAGCTTCTGATGCAGTTTCTAGTGGAGATGGGGAGACAATCCAGGTGACATGTTTCAATGGAGTTGGTGCTACATACAAGCTGGGGCTCTCTGGCAGGGAAAAGATCCCTCCCCAGAAAGCCCCTGGGAGCCCCAGGCAAAGAAGCAAAGTCTACAGGTCAGGTAGTGCCAGTGCTGGGAGCTGCCCCAGCCATGCCAGGGACATGATCCCAGGACAAACCGACCCACGCATGCAGGCAGAGGCAGCCAGGCAGGAGGGTGAAGCATGGGGGCTAACCTCCACAGCCTCCCTCGGAGCCTGGCTGGGCATTGCCCCATGCCTGAGGCTGCCCGGGGAGACCCTCAAGCTGGTGGCACCCAGTTCATTTCCATTATGCCACTTGCAGAAAAATATTTTCTAGCTTTGAAATGGTGGAGTAGGAGAAGCTAAAAGGACTATTTATTCACAGTGAATCTTTGTTCCAGCAGCTAATGAGCAGATTCAGCAGACTGACTGATGTCTCCTCTAAATTGCTCACACACAGGTCACAGTGGCTCTTTCAAGGACACCGGCTTTGTGTTAGCTGTCTCTGTAYGCAAAAGGATGGATACCCTTTATTTTTCAGTACTCGTGGGTCAAACCCAACAAGGCGCTGATCACTTTCTGCAAGGCGCCAAGCACCCATTGACAAATGAGGTGTCTTAGCACCTCTCAGGAGGTGATCAGCATCTGGCAGACTAAAAGGCTGCAGGGCTGAGCTACCCAGACAGCCCACACAGCAATAAATTAGACATCGCTGTTGCTGTGCTGGCAAATATATTAGTCACCCACACTCAGCAGTGCTTCTCACACAGCTGGGCACACTGACATTAAACCTTACCTGCGCAGGGAAATGACTCTTTCTCTCAAATATTTTCAAGAGCCGGTCTGTTGCAGATGGTTTGAGGAAACACGGATATCCTGCGCTCCCCTGCACACGGCCACGAGGAACTTCTATAATTTGCTTTGTCTGCTTAGAGAGGAACTGCCGGATACTGCACGTTTTTTAAAAATCTGTACTTGACAGTCGTTTCAACATATATGACCACATTCCCTATGAAAAGAAGCCAGTCTGGTTTATTCCCTTTTTTCAGGTTGTATTTTCCAGCGTTCGGGTTTTCGCTACATAAGTTTGGATTTGATTGCCTCCAAGTTTCCTAGTTTACACCTTTTGGTATTTTGACACGGATACTATAACCACCAAAGAAAATGCCTAATACCAACAATCTCAAATTGATCCCTTCCAAGCTCAAGTTGTGTTAAATTAGGGCACTCCAAATCTGAACACAGTATGAACCACCTTACACATGCAGTATTTGCACATTGATAATGAACTGTAGTCAGCAGAGTGATTTTGGTGCCAATAAAACAACCTCCCTCTTAATTACTGGAGTGTTCTTATTTTAGACCTCAGAAAACATCTGCAGGCTAGTTTGCAGCACCTCAGCATAGCAACCCACCTCGCAGTTCCAGTGCACTGCCTGTTGCTGTTGTGCTGCATAAACTGAGTTAAAAAATCCCTCTGCACCAGAAATCACAGAGAAACTGTATTTCAAAGTTAGATTTTAAGACCTTACTCTTTAGGATTAATTTCTTTTTTTCCAAATGTGCAAACTCATTATTCCTTTTTTTCAATATGAAGGATGATGGGGGTTTATCAGAACCATAAGAGAAACCAGAAATGCAACCTCAGATCTGAATAAATTCTCTTTTTTATTTCATGGAAAAAGCTTGATTTTGGGCTAATGACCATTGAGATTTATCAGCAAAACTGTACGCATAAAAACCATCATGCTTGAACAGTACGGTTAATTCAGCCACATTGCACACGTGCTATGCAGGAACTTCTATTCCTTTCCTATGTAAAGGAGTATCTGTTGTTTACACCATCAAGTATAAACCCCGATTTTCTCAAGATGTGCAATGCAGACCAAGAGCTACTACCGGAATGTGAACGTCCCACTTTGTTGACTGGTGGGTGCTTTTGTTGTGTGACCTTCATGTTGCACAATGAGGACATCAGTTATCATAAAGAATGGGCAAGTGAAATGCTGCTGGAGAACTTCAGAATTTGTGTGGTCAGCTAACAAAAAACTGAAAAGAAAGAAACTGCCTGCTCTGAATTGACTGGTGTAAGGTATATCCACGCTGGCACAGCTTACCCTTTGTTTTGATATGTTGGTCATTTTAGACACATTGAAGCAACCACCTACCTTTACCTGCAAGAACCTAAAAAGAAACATAAAAGGAAGGGTAAACAAATGTGGGCCATGAACTTCCCTATAAAGAACTGCGATATATAATTAGAGACTCCTGCATCTGGGGAGTTATTTTGCCTTTCATTTCATGATCAGTATGGATAATTGGAAGGTCTTAGAGCAGTCTAACAAGCACAACATATGGGAGAAGCTCGCTTTAAGATTTAATTGGCTATGCACTAAACAAGGCGTAGCAGCAGCAGCTTCCCAACCCTTGATGAACAGAGCGATTCCTCCCAGCCATCGATAGCTATCTAAAAGTGAAGCACGCTTCCCTGCAACTTGTCTAGGTTCCCTCTAATGTTAGAGGGAGACCCAGGCACCCCAGAGGGACGTTCATGCTGACCCACCCAGGTGGCTCTCCTGCGATGGGACAAACAAGGTCTCCTGAAGTGCATACCCTTTCCTCCAGCTACAGAGGGAGCCCAGATGACGTCTTTAATTTATTGGCAGTGGTGCTGTAGGTGGGAGGGTGTAAGGTCCAGGGCACTGCAGGGTTGTAAGCGAGGGAAACCTGACTTATGGATCAGTCAGCATAGCTGAAGAAAAACAGTCTTTTGGGCACACTTAAACTAGATACTCATCTTTCATACGGCTAAAGTTAGATGAGATAAATCCTATCATAATGATCAGTTTGTTTCTAGAAGCAATCATCTCCCTTGACGGTACATCTGCATTCCTTCTCAGCCTTGCTATTGACAGAACAATATTAATTTGGGTTAACATGAAGGTTATTGCATCATGAAGAAAGGCATGTACTTGAGGAGAAAAAACCTGCTTATGTGGGCAATGTAAAATATTTGAAATCCCTCATTTCCTCACTTCTAAGTGACTGCTTTTGTAGGTTTTAAGTAGATGACATGGTGTCCCTAAATGATGAAATTAAAAGCCTGAATGGCATTAGTCAAGTTACTAATATTACTCAGAGGTTCCCACCTGCCTGAAGCCAGACCTTACAGCGTTTGTCTTCTCTCTGCTGCTCAGTTAGGAACACATGCATGCAAACTAAGTGTTAGAGCAAAGACAGGTCTTTTCAGCGCCACAGCTCACACCAACCCTGCTAACTACAGTACTTCCCCAATTGCCATGCACGGCGGAGGGGTGACAGAAGATCAGATCCAGAAAGCACCTTCCTGTCTCAACTTGATTTAAGGACAGAAAAGCCACATTTTAAATCAGCAAGAGGAAGATGTCTAGGCTTCAAACAATTGCCCTCAATGGAAAAAAAAAAAAAATCAAAACTTCGTAATATATAACTTTGTAATGCATAAAATGCAGCTGGGAGTAGCTCTGACAATCAAGCTGTAACATTTTTTACAGATGAAACCAAGATGCAACCAATACATAGTGTGCTGCTCAAGAAAGCAGTTTTCAAGGTCTCCTAAGGTCCCTTTTTCTGCTTGAACTGAAATGCAGACACTTCCCTCTCTTTTTTTTTTAATGGCTGCATGACTCTTTAGCAACAGCAGTTCCAACCACCATTTAATTTTCTCTTTCTCTGGGAAAGTCTGGAATGCCTCTTTATATTAAATTATTGCCACTCTAGTGGAGAATAGAAGAGATCCTGTTATACTATTTTTGGTTCATTAAGTTTCTAATTACTTTGGTTTTGATATTGAAAAGCACTAATTAATGCTTTTAGTGTGTAATATTAGTAATGCCCTACAATAGAATTAATACCGTTTTAAAGGAAAAATAGAAAATATTTATTCCAAATGAAATATATAGTAGAATTAAAGGCTGAGAATATTCATAAATTACTTAAGAGTAAAAAATGTATAGAACTAATTGCTAGTAGCTCATAACCAGGCATTTTGAATCCAGAAAATTAAATTAAGTTTAGTCTTTTAAAAACCACAAAACAGACTAAATAAAAAAATTCTCAGTTGAAACAATTCACAATGAAACCTCTCAAACAGCCCAAACTCCTGTCTGTTGTGCCTGAGGCTTTTTAATATTTGGCTTTAAAGACATGCGATATGTTTTGTAAATAGATTCCTCCTATGTAATTACTGAAAGGCAGTACTTAATTCTTGTTTTTAAACTCGTATCCTTGTAATTACATATTTGGATAAGTATAACCACATCTCTGAGCATCCTGTGTTTATAAACAATCCTGTGCTTAAAAAGAATTATTACACCACTGCAGCATTTTCTTTTTTGTTTCACCTTTACGTCCCTGACATATGCTTACAGTCTGAACTTCATTTTAACACAGGGCTTTCTTCATCTGAGGATTTGCTTAATTTTGGTACAGCTTACCGAAAATTTCAGACTGTGAGCAGCAACTAAGAAGTGCTTGTAGAGGATGCTACTGTATGCTCTCCACAATGATTTGAAAAAAATATTATCAAACATGCATCACTTTCCATTTTAGCTTTTTGAGGCAGATTCGCAGATACTCAAATGCAACACAAAGGCAAAAGTGGATGCCGACGGGTTACACCAGAGTGACAGCCGCGCCACAGTGCCAGGGCAGCACAAAGCAGCAGACCGTGCTAGCGAGTCTCACCCGTAATTAGGTATCGACTTATTGACCTGGAAGGAAGGTTGTGCTGCCCAGGATGCCACCGGGGAGCCTGAGCCCCACCTCCGGCTCCCTGTAATTCAAAAACTGCTTTTGGGCTCTTCCCCCAGCTCTCCCAGAGCAGAGGGTCTGCCTCAGGGGGGAAGGCAGCGGTTCTGGAGCCCTTCCCCGCACCCAGTGCTGTGCTCCAGGCTGCCCAGTCCTCCAGGGAGGGGGGATCGCCGGGGCCGGGTACCCCCATGGAGTGCATCAGCACCCGGCACCCAGGCACCCGCAGCTGTACAGCAGCAGGCAGTGACCGGCTGAGTTAGTGCCTAGGTCTCAGGGGCCCCACTTCAGAGCTGCTGTGCTGCTGCAGCTGTGACTCCACTTGTTCCTTACCCAGCCCTAACAATTAGATTTGGCAATCATTAACTTAGCTAAATAAGAACATTAGCTTTCAAATATAGCTAGTCCACTAGGTTTTCAACAATCTTAACTGCATGAAACCTGACGACATCTTGTACGCCAGCCTGATTTTTCCAGCTTAGCTGAACATTTTCAATTTGCATACAACTTGCGTACAATTTCAGTTGCAGCATCTCCTCTCTTCACTGCATCTTCTTTCCTTCCTTCTTCTCTATTTGCACAGGATCTCACTGCTTTCTTCCAGTGTTTTGACTTTGGACCCCCCCACACTGTCTCACATCCACTTCCACTTATCTCTCTCCAATTCTTTGCTGGTGCCACAGACGCAGAGCTCTCTCCCTTGTTTTTGTCCTCTCGCTCCTCTGCTTGCTCCTGGTTCCACTTTCTCTCATCTCCTTAATTGCCTCACTCTCATTTTATCTCTTTAATTGCTCACCCTTCTCTGGCTGCATCTGTTAATCCTCTTATTGTTTACAAACAACCAACCTCCCCCCTGACCCTCGCGCCCCGCTAACTACTCTTCATACATTTCTCTTTCTTTTAAACATTGTGGTGGGTTGACCCTGGCTGGACGCCAGGTGCCCACCAAAGCCGCTCTGTTACTCCCCTCCTTAGCTGGACAGGGGAGAGAAAATATAACGAAAGGCTCGTGGCTTGAGATAAGGACAGAGAGATCACTCAATTACCGTCACGGGCAAAACAGACTCGACTCGGGGAAATTAGTTTAAAATTTTATTACTAATCAAAATCAGAGTAGGACAATGAGAAATAAAAACTAAATCTTAAAAACACCTTCCCCCCACCCCTCCCATCTTCCTGGGCTTAACTTCACTCCTGAATTCTCTCCCTCCTCCCCGCCAGCGGCGCAGGGGGACGGGGAATGGGGGCTGCGGTCAGTTCATCACACGTTGTCTCTGCCGATCCTTCCTCCTCAGGGGGAGGACTTCTCACACTCTTCCCCTGCTCCAGCGTGCAGATCATCACACGGGAGACACTTCTCCACGAACTTCTCCAACGTGAGTCCTTCCCACGGGCTGCAGTTCTTCACGCACTGCTCCAGCGTGGGTCCCTTCCACGGGGTGCAGTCCTTCAGGAACAGACTGCTCCAGCGTGAGTCCCCCACAGGGTCACAAGTCCTGCCAGCAAACCTGCTCCAGCATGGGTTCCTCTCTCCATGGGGTCACAGGTCCTGCCAGGAGCCTGCTCCAGCGCGGGCTTCCCACGGGGTCACAGCCCCCTTCAGGCATCCACCTGCTCTGGCGTGGGGTCCTCCATGGGCTGCAGGTGGATATCTGCTCCACCATTAACCTCCATGGGTCGCAGGGGGACAGCCTGCCTCACCATGGTCTTCACCATGGGCTGCAGGGGAATCTCTGCTCCAGCACCTGGAGCACCTCCTCCCCTTCCTTCTTCACTGATCTTGGCGTCTGCAGAGTTGTTCCTCTCACATATTCTCACTCCTCTCTCTGACTGCAATTGTGCAGGTTTTTCCCCCCCGCTTCTTAAATATGTTATCACAGAGGCGCTACCACCGTTGCTGATGGGCTTGGCCTTGGCCAGCGGCGGGTCCGTCTTGGAGCCGGCTGGCATTGGCTCTGTCGGACATAGGGGAAGCTTCTAGCAGTTTCTCACAGAAGCCGCCCCTGTAGCCCCCCCCCGGTACCAAAACCTTGCCACGCAAACCCAATACAAACATGCACCTCAGTTCTCTTTGCTTTGTAAGCTCAGTGAAAGCCTGGAGTCCTCCTCCTGTGGCTCCTTCTCCCTCGCCTGGTCTCTGCCCCTGCATTCAGTCAGCATTGCTTTTGTGGGAGCCTTGAATGACCTCCTCTTAGGCAGCTCCTGCTCTCCCCTGCAACTCTGTTTGCCTGTCAGGCACTTGCCACAAGTCAGCTCAGCTTCTCTCCCTGAGAGGTTATTCCCCCTGTCCTTCGCAGCTCTACCCTCCCCTTTCCCTTCCCTCACTCAACCAGCATGGCTTTTGGAGGTTCCTCTTTATCTCACTCGCCAGACTCCAGCACGGGTGGTATAAAGCTCTGTCCTTGTCCTCTTTCTCTTCTATGCCTTATCTCTGGGTAATCCCAACTGCAAACATAAATTCAGCTGCTGAGCAAGTTGAAGATCCAGTGCTCTATTCAGATCAGTCTCTCAAAGGTGATATCAACCTGACCAAAAATAAAAGGGTACAGCGTAGGTGTCTCCACCTGCAATGCCATCTAGACTCCCTTTACAGCTAATCCTATAGGAGGTATCTAATCTAAAGCAGGTCAGATGAACGGCACGCAGGAAAAACCTGTTTCCTTCCCCTACCTAAAAAGGGAGCCCAGCTGAGCGGCTCTGATGCTGATGACTCCACTGTAGACACTTAAAACTGGGCAATATGAATCATAGACCTTCTTTCCAAACACAGCCTTGCCCGCCTCTCTGATGCCTGCTCAGATAAGCCTCGCTGTCCATTCAAGCTCAAGCTTGGCTAAATCGGACCACTTCATCATGCTGCTCCCCAGTTGCTGTTTAGGCCAATGTTCACGTATGCCTACAACTGGGGAGACATCTTTGGTCCAGACATCTCCCTGTGTCCTTATTCAGGCCATGCCTGAGCCTTGCAAGGTTTGTTCTACAAATAATTCCTGACATGAAGCCTTTCTGTCTCCATCCACACAGCTAAGGCTCTCATCCAAGCTGTTGCCACTTTGAATCATGCTTACTGCCGAAGCGCTTGTCCTGCCCTTAATAAATGCAGCCCTGTCCTGCACATAATCACTCTAAATGCCTCAGCAAAGGATATGGCTCTAGCTGGTCCTCTGGTGTTGCCATGTCTATCTTTGCATTTCTCCCCTAGTTCCCTACTCTCTGTCACACCAGATGAGAGCCACTTGTCTTCACTTTCAAGACCTTCCGTAGTCCACCCCAGCTCTGCCTGTCTCAGGCAGAGCCTCTCACGCATAACAGAGCCAGCCCTGCCATCACCCATCAGCCGGTGGTATCACCCGCTCGGTACCTTCTCGTACGCAGCCCCGCAGGTGTCACGCTGCCCAGCTTGTCTGGGAGGAGCTGCCCGCACACAGCTGCAAAACCAACGCACCTTCAAAATTCCCCTTTTCCTCGCAAGAAACACTTGACAAGGGTTAGGCTTCCTTTTGTGCAGGCAAATACTGTTTCACCGATGCCTCATGACTGTGTGCACAACCTCCCCTGTTAGGTCAGGAGCCAGGCTGTCCCATGCGACTTCATTGCCTGGCACAGTGGGCTCCTTCTCCATGACCGGCGCTCTTATATGCTACAAATTAACAGACCGAAAATGGCAACAGTAGCCACCGAGTCACGATCAGCATTTGCATAGTAATATAAAGAATGGTAGACTTAACCTTAAGAGGCACAGCTGTAATTTAGAGATAATGTGTGCTGTTAATAGTGCTGGGAGAAACGGAACGTGTTTGTCACTCCCTTGATGATCCTGCCACTTCTTAGAAGCATTGCAGATTTGTTTATTAGTATCTGAAAATGTCTGTTTTAAAGTCAAAGAGTGTTTTGACCGTGTTACAATACATACGCTCAAAGGGGTAGCATTAGACTTGCACTTYTCAGTTCATACTTACTTTCTCTCCTTTCAGTGACTAATGGTGTAACCTTAATTTTATGTTAACTGAGTTGGTTTTTTACATATGCTTTCTTATTAAAAATAAGATGAGAACTGCAGCTAAATAGCCTACCCCTTTAAAATCCAGAGGGATGGGACAGAGGGGGCAAGCAGTTATCAGACAAGTTTGGGATATTGGCAAGGGCTTCCTCTCCTGGGAAAGAAGAGGTGAAGAAAGAGGTGGGTGTTTGCTAGCCATCTTTGAATCACGTGCCTTAGATGGTTTGCGTAGACCACATTCTAGAGTGTTCAGTGGAAATGTTTTATATTGAGGGTTTTTTCTTCTGAATTTTGTGTTGAATAAATTTGTGTCCTTAAAGAAACTCTGAATCTAACAGGGAGTCCTTGCTGTGATGGGAAACAGGTTAGTCCTTACTTACAAGAAGCTATTGTTCTGAAAGAGTATACAGGAATCTCAAGTAGGATCATTTAGTGTTATCACCTGGTTCGTTTTTTTTTCAGTAAACCTTTTTGAGCATGTATTACTGTGTTGCGGGTTTAAACATTCATCTCAAAGTTTAGCTGCTTTGCTCCAAAATCAGTTAAACTCATTCTGGATGTGCTGAAGAGGTCTGGAATGCAAGAACTGGCTTGTATTCTGATTTTCTCTCTTACTGTTTATAGGGTATCTTAGGRCATACATGTGGGAGTGTGAAAGAAAAGGTAGGTATTAAACTGCTGGACTGACACTTAATAGCTCTGGTATTTTCTGGACAATTTTTAAATTGTAATGAAAATTATCTTGAATGCGATGTGCAATGAATCTCTTTGTGAAGGAGTGTGTTGGAGAAAAAATAGCATGAAAGTGAAAATTCTGTTAAAATGCCAAAGACCAAAATTCTCTCCTTTTGCTTTTAAAGTTGAAAACAGAAGACTCAGTCCCTTAGTATAAACTGAGGGATGAAAAGAAATTATGCTGCAGGCACTACTGTAAGTTCAGTGAGCTTTACTTAACTTGTGACAACAGCAAAACACTCACGTAAAAGAAATTAGGTGGCTGCCATTTAAGTGTGTTAGTGACTGCATTATGCTCTGTTGAAGCTGGGAGGGCTAATGGGTTTCTATTTTTTAAGGTAAGTATAAAAGAAATTGAGCTTTTTYGGTAGCTGAAATAAAAGGAGTACCATATTCTGAACAAGCATGTGCAGATTGATTAAAAACTGTCTTCTGCATGTTGATGGAGATTTGAATACACATGATAAAAAAGAAGAAAATGTCTAGGTCTTGGCTACCTGGAGAAAAAGATGGGGTCCTAGCAGCAACTGTTAGGTGGAAAGGGGGCTGGAAATATCTTCTGTCATCTAATTTTTGCTCAGTACAAGAAAGTGGGACTTTGCTCATTCTTTGTACATAAACAGCGTTGCACAAGAGATACATCAGTCTGTTATCACCGTCTCATCCTAATTGAAACAACATCCGCAACATCAAAAGTCATGAACTAGGATTCAGTGAACAGTAATTCACAAGTACAGTGATACTTCTGTCTCCTAACATTGCTGACGACGTACCTCCAAGAGGCAAAACCCAAAAGGGTAAGTATCTTGCCAAGGTGATGGTGACGTGTACCTTGTGTTGTAAAGTAAATGGAAAGGTCACAACTCAGCTTGGCAAATCGACACAAAGAACTATTATCATGACGGTTGTAAAGAATAGTTTTGTACAGGTAAGTACCTCCAGCTGCCCTCTCTTCAGTGGTGAATGCATGCGAGTCATGGTTTCTATTTGTAAAGAAATGCTTATTTATGCTGCCATATGGGTATTTTTTTAGTCTAAAATTTTATCTAATGTCTAGAGCAAATCTATTTTAAGTATTTTTAATTGCTGGTATTATTTCATTGAAGTCTAGATATGTTTCTGCTTCCTCGCTGTTTAGACCTTTGCAGTCAAGTAGGAACAACTGCAATAAACTAGAGACCAGGAGTCAAGCATGCCTGGAAACCTCTTTATTTACAAAACGTACAAAGTCCTCTTCTCATTGGCACTTAGCATATTTCACGAGCAAATACTCCTGGCATAAACCCCATTCTGACTGCTGAAGGATGTTAATACAGAACCACTGCCTTCACAGACACCTCACACACTGGTATCAGGCTTACGCTTCACTAAAATATGGTTGCATCTTCTCCCGAGTTTTCACTGACACTGCCAAGATCGTAGTTGTTGCTGAAACAGCTGTGCTGGCAAGAGTCTGTAATGAGGTGTAAAAAAACACAGATCAAGCCTGCAAACTACTAGTGAGGAGTTCAATTTCCAGGCTAAGCTTGCCGGGAGCGGAGCCCAGTGGCGAGGGATGCTGCCCCTGCCAGCGGGGCCTCACGCCTGGGGAGGGCCGAGCTCCTCTGAAACCCATTTTCAGCAGGAACCGAGTGCCCCAAGGAGGACAGGCGGCCCCTGCGATCAGAGGGACACGCGTAGACAGGGCTGGCCCGAGCAGCCCATCGCTGCGCCATGGCAGGTTCCCTCTCGGTGGGACAGGGGGGCAGGCCCAGCCCCTCAGGGTGAGGTGCTGTGGGCCAAGAGAGGGCTCTGCAGGGCGTGTGCTTTTGCCGTGGGTGGGAGCGCTCCCCGTGGGCTCTGGGATCGCCCCCCTTCCAGACTCCGCGGCAGCTGAGGCGGCCGCTGGGGCCCGAGGCAAAATGGTGCCTCCCCTACAACCCGGTAAGAAGACATGCGCTGTAGTAGGCCAGGAACTACAGTTCCCGGCGTGCCCCGCGCGAATCCGGCCCGCACCAGAAGGCAGCCGGGGCGGGGAGCGGAAGCGGCTGGCGGCGCGGCATGCTGGGACACGTAGTCCGGAGGCTGCCACCGCCCAGGCCCGTGTCGCGCGAATTTGAAAATTCCCGCGGTGGCCGCGACAGCTCTCGCGAGAGCTCCGCCCCCCGCCCCGCCCCCCGCGCGGCGGGTGAGGGAACGAGGTGGGTGCTGCGCGCGGGGGGAGGGGAGCGGCGCGGCGCGGCGCGGCACGGCACGGAACGGCGAACAGGAACCGAGCGCGGAACGGGGCGCACTTGATTGCGCAGGAACCGATTGTGGCGCGGGCGGCGGAGGCCGCTACAACCGCTGTAACCACTGCGGGAGATGCCGCCGCCCTCATCGGCACGTACGGGGGAAAAACGGACTGGGGTGGGGGGGCAGGAGGGAGCGGCGCAGGGAGAAGAAGGCGAAGGCGGAGGTGGCGACGCCCGCCCGCCTTCCTTCCTTCCTTCCCTCCCTCCCCCGTACCAGCAGGTACTGGGTGCTCCTGAGGCGGCTAGGCCGGCACCGCCGCCGCTGGCGCAGCACGGGCCCGGCGGGGGCCCTGGGCGGGCCCGGCCGCCTTGGCCGGCCCCTTATGTAAGTGACCCCCTGGGCTGCGGCGCCGTGCTCCGCCACACGGGTCCGGCCGCGGCGGGGGAGGCCGGGGCGGCCGGCGGCGCGGCCTGGGCAGCGCACATGGGAGGCGGCGGCGGCGGCGGCGGCGGCGTGCGAGGCTCCGCAGCCGGGAGGCGGCCGTCAGAGGCTGGGGGGGCGTGGGAGATGTGGCGGCTGCCGCCGGGAGCTTTCCCTCCTGCCCGGCCACTCGGCCGGCGCACGCCCCCGCCTCTCGCTCCTTCGGTCGCTTTTTGGAGGGTTTTTCTTTTATTTCTTCTAATGTTCTTTTTTTAACCCTTCCCCCCCACCCCTTCGGTGTCGTTTTCCAGGAGGAGGCGGGAAATTCGCTATCTGCGTCGAGCGGCGATCGCGGGAAGAGGGCTGGGTTTAATGGGAGAGCACAGCTTTACAGGAATCCAGCGCGTTTTGTGGGGGTCTCTTGATTTCTGCGTGAAGCATGCATCACGCAGCAAAGTTGCTGACTTAAACAAAAGTGCTTGATTTCTTCCTTAATAAACCATGACTCCAGGTCCAGAGCTTCTGCTAATAGAAGGAAGCATGGTGTCAGTCTCAGGTCTAGTAACTGCTTCCTGATCACGTTTGTTAAACTTATGGGAAATTTGGGGACTTAATTCTGTCGGGCATGCTGCACCCCGTCTAGGGTGCATGGCTAAACGTGGTCGTTCAAGTGCCGTCTTGGGCCCGTCAGTCTGGATGATTGTATCAGTCTTGACTGGCAACTGTCCCATGCGTTTGGGCACACAGTACTGTATCCTGTTCTGCTGAGGACAGCTCCTCGTTCACTGACTGCATCAACTCGTTTTCCTGCCGTGATTTGCCAGGGGTTTGCTTTTTTAAGACAGCCAAACGAACTTCAGCAGGCTTCTATTAATTTTGTGTCTTCTACCTAGTAAGCTGTCGGATGTAGTTTCAGGGAAATAAAAGGTGACAAGCCTTTCCTGGTGTGGTATTGTTTTACTTAAATTGGTAGGAGAGAGTCACCAAAAACCTGGGCCTGTTGCATGCATTGCAGACGTTCTTGCAGTTCAGCTTGTCACGTTGCTGTTTGTAAAAGTGTGTTTCAGAATTAGATATTCAAAAGCCGTCTGGACATGGTGCTGGGCAGCCTGCTCTGAGTGAGCATTCTACTTGAATGTATAATTTCTCAATTTTTTTTTTTTCCTGGAGCCTTTTAATCCCCAAATCTATCATCGGTCTATGACTTGTGGCATGTTCCTTTCTTTGGAAATAGTTCATGATGTTTGGAAGTCACAGGTACCTAGGGTGAAGAGGAATGGTAATTTTGGCAACTTGTACACAGACCACTTTGGTATAGGATACAGCTGGGAAGTTGGACTCTGGTTTACTCCTGAACATGGAGTCAGCCTGTGGCGTTTTACACTAATCTGATTTCTAACAGACAAATCGGAATGGAATTGTAGTCATTGTTTTCAAAGAGTGCAGAAATGCAGTTAGTTGGATATACGTCTTAAAGGAGAGGCTTCATGCCTTTAGCCTATCTCTATCTAACTACTTTCCCACTKTTTTGATTTCCCAGTAATCCTTGGTTTAACTTAGCAGAATGATGCAAGTAAAACATCCCAATAGCCAGATTATATATATCTATATCTATATCTTGTTCATAATTTATTATGGATTTTATCTTCCTAGTTCCATATGGCCAAGCCAGATGTCTAGAAAAAAAATGTTTAAAATGCCCATTGGCTTACCAGAGGAAACCTAGGAATGTCTGATGCTCTAGCATTTTCACATGCTTTTATACGCAGTTAATAACTGCAGTGTGATTAAATTTAAAGTTACATGAATGGTCCGGGTGTTGGAGTGTTACTTATGTGACGGTTCTTACTGGTGGTATTGGACTGATAAGCACATTTGATGTGTGCTGTAGACAGGACCACACTGTGTCAAGGTGCGAGCTTTCCATCAGAGAATTCTTTCTGATTTGGTGGGGAGTTTGGGGTGGTGAGTGGTTTGTTTTTGAACTCAAATCTCCCCAGGACAGTATCCTAAAATTTAATTTCCAGTTTGGCCACACAAAGTTCTGTGCTCTTGGCCTGTCCAGGTAGGCAGTGGCAAAGGCAGGGTGATTCAGGGTGACTCTTGGTGAGCATGCAGTTGAGATGTTTTCTTGAATGCTATGACCTGCCCTACTGGAAGATACTTGTTCGCTCTTTTTCTTAAAACTATCTTGCTACTACTATGATATATTATATTAGTAATCATGAAGTACTTACCACACAGACTTGTTTTTCAGACATCTCCATGCTTATTTACAAAAAAGATTTATTTTTTTATTCACTACAATCATATATGCTCCTTCTGGAGTTTTGTGCTGTTTTCTAAAATTCCTTGATATACGTTGTCATAGTCCCTTAGTTCTCCCTTAAAGCCGGATTGACCAACTGAATATTTTAAAATAGGCTGCTTTGGCGGGGGGCGTTAATTGTTCAATGTTTTCATTAATGCTCTGGATGATGGGGCAGAGTGTACCCTCAGCAAGCTGGCTGATGATACAAAACTGGGAAGAGTGATGATACACCAGTGGGTTGTGCTGCCATCCAGAGGGACTTTGACAGCCTGGAGAGATGGGCTGACAGGAACCTCATGCAGCTCAGCAAGGGGAAGTGCAAAGTCCTGCACCTGGGGAGGAACAACCCCATGCACCAGTATATGCTGGGGGCTGCCCAGCTGGAAAGCAGCTTGGCAGAAAAGACCTTGGGTGTCCTGGTGGACATCAAGTTGACCGTGAGCCAGCAATGTGCCCTTGCAGCAAAGGCGGCTGACGGTGTCCTGGGCTGCATGAGGAGGAGCATTGCCAGCAGGTGGAGGGAGGTCATCCTTCCTCTAATCAGCACTGGTGAGACCACACCTGAAGTGCTGTGTCCAGGTCTGGGCTCCCCAGTCTCACAAGAGAGATATGGAGATACTGGAGAGAGTCCAGCGAAGGGCCACAAAGATAGTTAGAGGGGACTGGCGCATATCTCCTGTGATGAAAGATTGAGAGAGCTGGGACTGTTCAGCCTGGAGAAGAGAAGGCTCAGGGTGGATCTCATCAATGTGTGTAAATACCTGAAGGGAGGGGGTAAAGAAGACAGAGCCAAGTACTTTCCGGTGGTGCCCAGTGACAGGACCAGAGGCAATGGGCACAAACTGAAACATTTCAGAGATGCTATTCACCAGCCCAATATATGTGTATTAGTATTTGGTATTATGGGTTACTCATAAAACATATTCATTAAATCATCATAATTAAACTAAGGCAGAATGCTGGTCAAATTGTGGGGCTTTTTACTCTCTGGAGCCCCTGGATGCAGTGCAAAAGTTCATCCTGCTATCACTTTGAAATGATGACAAGTACGAAACAGCAAACCCAGCAAAACTACTGCAAATCAGTTGTCCCACTTGGAACTTGATCTGTGCTAGTTGTGAATGCTGGCAGAGTGGTCAGACTGGCTGGCTGCAGCAGTGTCCTGCAATACTGGCTTTGTCGTTGGCGACCTTTTTTTCAAAACGTTGACT
Source organism: Phoebastria nigripes (assembly GCA_035582835.1). Lineage (NCBI taxonomy): Eukaryota > Metazoa > Chordata > Aves > Procellariiformes > Diomedeidae > Phoebastria > Phoebastria nigripes. The sequence continues at coordinate 37,087 of JAYKAV010000627.1, forward strand.
TGTGCTTAGTGCGGGACCCTGACTTACACTTCCTGTGTTTCACACGCTCGTTGTTTTCATGCTGGCACAAGATACGGGAACGTATTCCCAAATAGAGTGCTTGTGACTTGAAATATAGTAGATTCCAGTGCCCAGGCTTTAGAGCATCATCTTTCTCCACAGAAGTACAATTTATATAAATTGTATTTATTGGTAAACCTTTCCCTTTAATCGCTTTGTGTTGCTGGAGTCTAGTCTTTAAAACTAGCTGTAACCTCCTATGCTGTAAGGAAAATAGGTTATTAGTGCATGCTGGAAGAAACAATCATAAAACTTTATTTGCAGGAGAACATGTATGGTACAGATAATGCAGTATGCTTTGTGTGCATATTTAAGTGGCTGGCTGTACTGCTTTGTAGCATAGGGTAAGGCTTCTGTTTGATGCCTGAGTTGGTCAGTATGTGTAACACCCAGGAAGAGTGAACTATGTATAATATCTTCCTTTTGAGACTTCCTGAAGAAAGCAGTGCTATTTGAACAGGAGAATTAAATCTGTCTTGTCTTCCAGAGTCTTTTTCAGTAACCCACAGAACTTGCAAAACATAGTTAGTTAAAGTAGTTTGTATTTCCACATGTATGGAATATCTCTCATTTAGCCACCTATTCAGTCTTGTAAATCACTTCAGCTTTTAAGTTTTTCCACAAAAAAATCTGTCTTGACATACTGAAATGTGAACTCTTTGTGGAGCACCTACAGAAGAGTGGAAACTGTCTGAAAGGCCTAGAAATTTTTGTCAAGTACAGCAGAGATGTGACAGGGACAGGCAATAGGAAGGAAAGGACTGGAATAAGGAATATGAGGCTTTAAGGATAGAAAAAAATCAGTGTTTTAAAGTGCTGTGTTATGTTTACATCATAACTGTATGGAAAACTACTGTCTCATTGATGGGCTATGAAAGTCTGTATTGCTTGTAATGTGAAAATATCAACAGTACATTTTCTGGAAGAATTTGAGAATGAAGGTAGGTAAGAACTTAGTATTCCTTAAAGTTCAAAATAAACATGCAAAAAGTGAACAAGATGTAAATGATGCGTGAAATCTACTAGAAGACAACTGACAATAAATAATGAAGTATAAAATCAAGGGAGAGGACAAATGGAAACTTATACCTGTTACTGAGAAGCTTTTTAAAATACAATTTTTCTCAGATCACATCTTACTAACCTATGTGAGTAGACTTGAACTCAGTGTATTGGTTTTTTTCCTGTTATTTATCTTGTCAATACCTCTGCGTCACTTTTTGTTGGTGATCTCGTAGGCACCAGAAAAGCAAAGGATTCTCCTTTTGCTCTGCTGTGAGATCAAAAAATGTCCTGAGGTTTTTAAGGAAAAGAGCTACAGGAGATGTATAGGAGATTATTCACTGCATACTGATGAAACATCTGTCAGTCTGAAAAATATGTATGGCTGACATGAGTCTATTTTTGCATTTTTTTTCTTTATTTACAGTGAAGAATGCGAGACCTAACGGCTCAGGTAACGAGCAGTCTGCTGCAGTTTCCAGAGGTGACTACTCAGGCACTTGGGGAAGATGAGATAACCCTAGATTCTGTGCTGTGCGGGAAGTTTTCTGGAGGTGAGCATTTTCCTTTAAATTTGGTCTTGGTAGAAAGTTATTATTGCCTGGAGGTTACCTGATGCATAGGGTCATAGTATCAACTGTGTCAGGTTGGTGCTGTTAAGATGCATCMGGTTTCGAGAGAACAAAAAGGATGTTTTAACTATTMAAAATGCTAATATTTAAACATTAGTATAGTTAAACTTTGAAATTACAACAACCTGCACCAATCTTGTGCTATTAAAAGAATTTACTTAAACATGCTGAGTCAGTGAGCCCTCCTGAATTTCTAATTAAATAAAAGGCAGTTTTCAAAAAAGTAATAGTGTTGTTTTGGGCCGTATTTCTTTGCAGCGGCTAAGCTCTATGACCATCATAACATCACATGCAGAAATAGTTCTTCTACAATGTTACAGAGGCGAAACCCCCTGCTTTTTCTTTTCTAGTCTGAATACAAACAGAAGGAAGAGGATAGCACTGTTAAGCTCTGCAGCCGTATTTCCAAAGTATTTAATAGGATGCAGATGAGTACCCAGTGAGAGTTGCTGGAAGTAGCTAAGCAGATTAGGTAGTTGGCTTTCTAGGTGATCTGAAAGTAGAGCTGGGTGCCTACCTGGATGTCTCGGCTTCTGTTAAGAGCAGGTAGAATCTATCTACCTGACTGTAAGTGCAGTAGGTGGGTTAATACTTCCTTCGAGTTTGAAGTAGTTCAGTGAAACAACATGTGTTAAATTCTTTCTGTAATCAGCACATGTAAAAGTTTGAATTTACTAACACAGTGCCAATTTTCAGATAATTTCTTGTTGAAGTCCAAACCCCTGCCCAAAGTAGGCATGTGTCAAGTAAAATTAATAACTAGAAAAGAATTGGCTTAGATTTGTTGTATTTGAAGTATGCTTTAAGACTTGTATTCCTGTATGTATTTAGATGATTTCTAGCAAAAACAAGCGAATATGGTATAAAGACTATAGATCAATATATTGTAATCTTTATCCCAAAGAATCGAAATTTTTCAGTGCAGGAATGACAAGTACAAATGCAAAATAATAAGGTGGTTAATTTTAAGATGTATTGCTTGCGGATTTCCATGGGTAATTTAAAATAATTGATCAGAATTAGGTAAGTCAGTCTTCCTCTGTTAGGTACTTTTATTGAAGGAAAGGGGCAGTGACTCTGATTTTTTCAGTTGTTTTCAATCTTCCATTGGAAGTTTGCTTTAGTCAGCTGTCTCTTCTCTTACAGGGAGAAATGGCCTAGCATGGTTGGCGTGTGGTCCTCAACTTGAGGTAGTGAACTCTGTGACAGGAGAGCGGCTCTCTGCGTATCGTTTCAGTGGAGTAAATGAACAGCCTCCCACTGTTCGYGTGGTAAAGGAGTTTTCCTGGCAGAAGAGAACTGGACTGCTGGTTGGGTTGGAAGAAGCAGAGGGAAGTGCTCTCTGTCTGTACGACCTTGGAATATCAAAAGTGGTTAAAGCAGTTGTTCTTCCAGGAAGGGTACGTAGCTTTTAACCGGAGAAATGAAGCTTTTTTGTTGTTAGGTGCTGCATAATCCTGTTTCAGGAAAAGCTTTGGAGCATCTCTTTGTAGGAGGTATTTTTTCTATATTGCATTAACATACTGTCACTTTAGAGTATCCAGTCAAGAGAGCCTTGATGTAAAATCTTGGGCTTAATGGTACCATTATCTTTTGAGTTTACTGATAGTAAAACAAGTTTTCTGGTTTTATTGTAGAGCATACAGTAACCTAGTTCTCCACTTCCACAAAAAGGCATTGAAAAATACCTTTTTTTGACCAGAGTGAAAAGAAAAAAAACCCCAGTCTTTAAAGTGTCTGTAACATACATTTCCTAAATGGTTAATTTCTGTCAGAAATACTGTCTCTAAAATATCTCAAACTTCCGTAGCTGTGCTGTAAATGACTTGGACACATTCCCGTGAATCTTAGACTAGCAAGCAGAACACATTTTTGTGTTGACTCAGGGTAGGAGAAAAGAGCCTTTAGTGAGTTATCCGACAGATTGTTGTTGAAAGATTGACTTTCAATCTGCAATCCTTGAATCTCTGCTTATTGAATATTGTGTTTGTGTAGATGGGATACACTGGTGTAATGTTACTAATTTTTTCTGTCTTCTGTGACCCATAAACTCAAATGATGTAATGTCCCCTAGTCTCATTATCTGAATGTAAACAAGAATCAGTGTAAGTTAATAGAACATCAAGATTCACTATATTTTTATCATCTTAGAAGCTGCAACAAATAAATACTTATTTATTACTCAGCTTTCCATAATGTGATTTGGTTTGACTTGCTAGAATACAGCTGGAGTTTTTTTTGTTTGTAATGCTACAGTGTGATTACTCGTAGTAAGCATTTGTATTGTGGTGATTTCTAAAGATACAAGTTGGGTTGGTGTTCCTCTGTGTTAGGTTGCCTATTATCTTGATAAATCTTAGAGTTTTAGACAGAAAGGCAAGCTGTGTGCTGACATAAGCGTATAATCAATAAGTAAATTACGTTTGTGAAAAATGACATAGCTTTGTTAAGTTTTATTTCTTAAATCTAAGTAAGCTGGGGATAGGAAAAGGAAAGGTTAAGAAGCATCACATATCGAATCTGTGTCTACAGAAGTGATTTGAAATAGAATGTAGTTACAAGTATCAGTTGTATTAGGGAGTTTTTCTATACCACAAAAAAATGGTTCAGGAGAAAATACGAGGAAGCCTTGGGGGGAAAAGTTGGCTGTTGTGTGAGAAAGGTTATGAATTTTGGAATAGAGCCAAAGCTTATCTGAATTTCTGCTCTTATACCCTGAATGCTCTTGATTACAAGCATGTTTGGTCTGTTGCTTTCATTTTGCTTCCTGTCTTTTTGCTATTACATTAGTTAGATCAGCATAGACAGGACACAGGTATTGCTATTTGGACTGTTAACTTGTAAGTTGTGGGTAGGAGTAAGGGTAAGCAAAAACAAGTAGATAAAACTTGCACTTGGCCACTGTCCATATGTTTTGCATTTATTCTGTAATGTATAATTTGGGTTTTTAATCTGCCTGAATGTTTCTCTGATTTTCACACTGATTATTTTTAGAAGTAAAATGCGGACCTATTCTTAACATCACTTTCTGCAGTTTCTGTCGTTGTTGTTTTAAGGCTTTAATGAGCACCTTAATTTCTGGACTATTTTCCGTGTGGGTATATCTTCTGTGGACAACTAAGTTGTACAGGTTAACACTAACTTAGAGTAACTCTGGTCCAAGGTGTCAAGCCATTAGTGTATTAATAAAGGGTATTTATAGTGACTGTATGACTGCCTTTTAGTGTAAGAGTAGGTGTGTAGTCATTCAGAGAGTAAAGGAATGAGTTAAAAAACACAAACTCACAATCTTAGAAAGAATTTTGGCATAATTTTTTTTTTTGTGGGAGCATCTCTAATTGCCCTCTGGATGAACATGTGAAATGCAGCAGAAAACTGAAAATGTTAATGGAGTATTATTTGAATTGGATTCTTGCAAAAGCAAATCTGAATTTAAAACATTAATGATATTAAATTGCTTTATAATGGTTGTATGTTTCAGAACTATTGAACAGCGTTTTCACAAATTTTCCTGGTTTCTATGAGGCAGAAGGGTAGCATTCAGATTCAGCGAGCTGAGAAAAGTTTTCTTTGTTCAGTCCCAGAATGAGTTGGCAGTAGTCTAGGAGAATATGAAAAGCCAGTGCATAGTGCGGTGGAAAAATATGCAGTTTCAGGAGCTTCTACATGGAAAATTGAAGTGTTAAAACCGGGAAACATTTTTGGAAGACTGTATGCAAAACTGGAAAAGATTCATTTGGAGCCAGTTGTACAAGGAAAAAAAACTTAAAAGAAAAAGAAGTTAGAAGCAACACTTGAACTTTGGCTAATTCTGCAGCAAGATATGTACGGTATTTCTGCTTTCCTCATAACAGTCATCAAGACTTGGAGCAGCAATAATTTGAATAATCAAAACGCTTTTGATAGTCCTTCAAGTAGCAGAGAAGATTGGAAATTTGATTTTTGTAGGAAATCTGAAACAAAATAAAGTTGTCTAAATTACTACTGGTACTTCTAAGATTAGAATTCTTGTGACCAAGACAAAAGGTAAATTCTGTAGTAGATTGCCAGGCAGTGTAGTCATAGCAAGTGCTTGATATGGGAGAGGAGAAAACTTTGGGGCTTAGGGGTTTGGTTATTTTTCCTCACTTCTGGAGGGGGAACATAAAAAAAATGGACTACCTTGTGATGCTCACTTCTTTGTTTTATTTTCATGTAAACCTTTGTGGTTGCTGTAAAGCTTCCTGTTTTCTTTGTGTTGCATTTTGTAAGAAAGCTTAATGATAGCCTGTGTTCTTTTGTTGTATAGCTTTAGTGCAGGAGTCTTCATGTGCTTGTATCTCTGCTATAGCAGTCAGTATTGTCCTGGGATGTGTTGCAGGTGCTGAAAGGTCTGTCTTAACAAAGACCTTATAAGAAAGTTGCATGCAGACTGCTTCGCATGTTAAAGTGTGCACTTCTTCCTTAGTTGGAGTTAGCTTTTTATCTAACAAGCTTCTGTTCTTTTTGCCATTGTTTTAGGCTGGCTTTTTAAATTTTTGTTAACATTCATAAAAGTGCTGGTGTGCATTTGAAACTTTTTTTACTTTATCTGGTGGTTATTTTTGTTCTAAGTGAGGACTAGTGTAAATTTTACTAAGCTAGTATCTCCCTTCAAGACTTTCTAAAAATGTTTCATTCCCATGGAAACGGTGAGTCTACCACGCAACTTGACCGCTGCCTCGTCTGACTTACAGCTACGATTAATCCGAGTACCTGTTTGGCAAAGAAGGCATAGACTGTATCAGTGAGCAGTGGGAGAACTAGATTAGTTTTGTCTTTCTTACTTAAGTCCCTTAAATATGATAAAGTTTCTTGTACATAACTGGTTTTCTAAGTTTTCTTAGAGTTAATTATTTCTAAGTAGGAAGTAGAAATTGGTAAGCTGTAATAATAGAATGCGCCATTTAAGCTAAAGTTAATTCAGTTACATAACTGTAGGAAATCTAGTAAATAGAAGGCAGTAACAGGTTTTTGTACAGGGCTTTTTTTTTTTCTTTTTTCTTCATATAATTGGAAACAATGCTTTGTTTTTAAGTCTTATGATCCTGTATTTACTTTCTTGTTTCTGAGGTGCTAATTCTGGCTTCACTTTTGAGTGATTTCTATTTAGCTTGTCAAACAGCTTAAATATTAACTTGTAGTTTTCCTGTAGGTAACTGCTATAGAACCCATAACTAATCATGGAGGAGCCAGTGTGAGCACTCGGCACCTACATCAGAGTCTGCGATGGCTCTTTGGAGTGGCAGCAGTGGCTACAGATGTTGGTCACCTACTTCTGGTTGACCTTTGTTTGGATGATTTATCTTGCAGTCAGAATGAAATAGAAGCTTCGGGTAAGCTTGCAGTTTTTAAATTTGAATTTAAGAGTAAGAAACCTTGTGTCTTTTAAATAAACAATATGCATCCCCCTTTGAAGGTCCTAGTGTGCAGACATTTATGACTACTGATTATAGGTGGCGGTTTGACATTGTAGTCCTGAACTGATTAAAAATGGGAGTGGCTTAATACTCCTTCTAATGTTACACATGCCCCGCTCCCACCAAGATCCCTATGTCACTATGATTCTTGCAAGTGAGGTATAGGAATTTTACCACCTGAGTCAGTGCAGCTGCCTGATAGGAAGTTGTGTCAGAGGTGCCCTATTTCTTGGGAATGTTCTTCTGCTTCTGTTAATTGACTTGGGGCAAATTTTAGGCTTGTTTTTTTTAAATAAATCCGACTTATCAAAACGCATGCATTTGGATGAATGAAATCTCTAATCTGTGTATTCAGATTGCATACACTCTTTTGGCTATTACAACAGTGGCTTCAGGAGTTGATGTCACTTCAAATAGCTTCATCGTGAGGCCCCAACTCCTCATTTACAGAGTCCAAGAAGAATTTGCCCATGAAGGTTACACTTTTACCTGGTTTTGAACTATGAGTGAGAATACCTGTCCAATCAGAGAGTTCTTACATTCTTTGAATACATACAAAATGGAAATGGCAAAAAAAGTGTTGTGTAAATGGGTATTTTGCCTGGGATGGCAGAATTAGATTATACATGTTGTCACGTCGGTGTTTAAAATGCACCCTAAATGGCATAACACATTCATTTATTGCATGGTTTTGTGTGAGTAGATCTAGAAGTTGTCACTAGAATTCCTGCTGAAGTTCCACAAAGAAGAGAAACTGTGACCAGAGAAGGGAGACATCTCTGTTTTCAATTACAAAATCCTTCAGGAACAGCAATATCAACCCTGTGCTACATAAGCAGAAGCAATCAGCTCGTTGTGGGTTTTTCGGATGGCTACCTGTCACTATGGAATATGAAAACTTTGAAGAGCGAGTAAGTAGGCCTTTACACATGGCCTGGAGGTGCAAGGGTCTCAATTTTTTGCTTAAGGAAGTATGTTAACTTAAAAATAACTTTTTCAGGGACTGCAATTTTGGGTATAATCCTGGAATGTTTAGAAATCCTCTTCTGAAATAACTATTAAGTCATAGATGGATTAAGTGGACTGCCTTCTCCCCAGTGGACTAGGATTGTTTTCTTTATTGTGCCTGTGGATTGAGGAATTGTGGAAAGCGTGCTTCTTTGGGTTATGTCAAGCAGTTAGGATGTGATAGAGCCGATTTCTATAAGACACTTTGTTCTATCAGTAGTATTCAGGGAAAGCAGGAAATGTGTGTATTTCGATGAAACAGATTTTAAAAATTACTTGTCAGAACCAGTTCCTGCAATTAGGGCATACATTGAAAGGCTTTTTTTTTTTTTTTTTTTTTTTTAAACCTGTAGGCACCACTCTCAGCTTGAAGGAGGAAGGATTCCTGTCTACGCTGTTACTTTTCAAGAGCCTGAGAATGATCCTCGCAATTGTTGCTATTTGTGGGCTGTTCAGTCGACACAAGAAAGGTGAATAAAATCTTACTATAAGCCACTGAATTAATTTTTTTAAATATTTGTTCATATACAGTTAATACATGTATATTTGTTTTGTTTATTTAGCTGTGCAGGAGATTCTCTCAAGTACAGAAGGTGTTAAGCTTACAATGCAATTTGTACAGGATTTAACAGATGTGAAGAGGGACCTACTAGTTCCTACCTTCTGAAAGAAGGCAAAGCAACAGCGGCTATATTTTTGTGCTTGCATTCTTGAATTATTTCCTTTGTTTCTTGATGACTGCTTCATTATTTGTTTGATATTTGCACCATGGTATTAAAATACCATTAAAAGTAGTTGAGGCTGCAAATCTAGAACACTAAACGTGCCGAACAGCCTGCTGCCCCTAAAGGAGGGAGGCAACAGTATTGCCGATTACCTTGTGCCAACTTTAGCAGTCTTTGGAGCCTCCATGAGCCAGTTCAGCTCACCTGGCAAAGAACAATCACTGTTCAGCAGAAAAGTCAATGGTTTCCTGCTGGGCTAATGAATCAAATCAGTATGTGGAAAGGTGCAGTGTATGCAAGAGAGGGACTGGAACTTTGGTGGGAAAGGAAGGGGAGAAAGATATCTCTCTCTCTCTCTCTCAGCATCAGCAAGCTATTTAATCAGCTCAGCTGTTCATAGAGTGGCAGTCTTTTTAAGTTTGACTTTAAAGCAGTTTTGATTGAGAACTCTTGACTGTGAAGAACTATTGCCAACAATTTTTAGTCCATACAACATACTAAAGCTTTCAAATTGTATGGTTAGCATTTGCCCCTGAAGCTGTTAATGTCAGAATTTCCTCCTTTATGTTTTAGTGGCTAAATGTGACCAATTACCATGTTTTGGGAAGTGCTGCTTTTCTTTTCAGCAAGAGCTTGCTATTAAGAAAACTTCAGTCTAGATCTACTGAAATGTTAGAGGACTCTAAAGCAGCTTTGTAATCAAATTTCATAATTTATACCTTTTTCAGTGAAGGTGATGTTGTGAGTTTACATCTGTTGCAGTTAGCATTTGGTGACAGAAAACGCTTGGCATCAGGACAAGTCATGTATGAGGTAAGACRTGCGTGCATGTGAAAGGATGAAAATAGTAATTTTCTCTTAGTGAGTATCAGTTAAGTGGGCAGGGGTAACATTTACCATCAAAATTCAGAGGTGACTTAAAAAAAAATAATCTTTTGCTGAGTCTTCGTGGGCATGGCCTTTGTCCATACTTCTTGGAAACAAGTCATACAATTTTATACTGTAGTGTCATGTGTTCCAGCTAGATTCATCTGCAAAGAGCCCATATAAATTCAATTCCTGAAGAGGAAGCAGCTGTTACAAATAAAATTATTCTTCACTTAAACACCAAAATAATGTTATGTAGGAAGAGAAGACAGGGCTTTGAATAGCTTTATTTAACCAAACTGCTTGAATATCAATCTATCCATTTCTTAAAATACAGTCATACAGCTTTATTCTTTTCTGCTCTTCGGTTTTATATTCTTGATTTTTCTTTTGAGCTCTGTCAGCAGGACTTTAAATGAAATGTAGCTACAATGTCTCTTAAGTGTTGATCCTGAAACTTAGTACATATAAAGATAACTCTACTTTTTGGCTGGGTTACCTATGAAATCTACTCTTAAAGCCAGCAAAATATGTAAATACAGTAAACAGTGGTATGATTTGGTCAGAAGAGTATACATAATTTTTTAGAACTGGCTCCAAAGGTGTTGTGTTTATAGAAGAGGTATCAGTATATCTCAGATATCTAACAGATAAGATGCATCTGTATAATGTATAATTCTATTCAGTAGTATGCTTGAAACTCTTCCAAATCTTTTTGAGGGGAAAGCAATCTTAATTCAGAGCAATTCTTTCCTCCTATTTTGATACTTTCTCTTGCATATTCTCAATAGGTATGGAATGAAATAGGGGTGATTCTTGTATTGTGGTACTCTGTTTTTATAGGGACTGTATGTTTTTATTTTTTTGAATGAGTTTTTAAATTTTGACCTTTTTTCTTATATATAGGAAAGCTCCTTCCTTATCTGTAAATGTTGCTTTTGAACAGATAAAGGTTAGGTGTTTGGAAAAGGTGGTGTTTCTTTAAAATGCATTATCTATCACGGTGACAAGGTATAAATATCTTCAAGTGATTCAGTGTGTTCTAAATATGGATGTCATCTCTGTATCTGTATGTGCAGGTTTTTTTGTGACATAAATACACAGTGCTCTAGAGGAACAGAGCACCCTGATTGGGTTTTTTAACTTTAAAAGGGATTTCATTGCAGTTCACTTCTGCATCTCTTGTAGTGCTCTAAGCACTTTGGCAGGTTGATAGGAGAAAGATTCTTTAATCTTTCTCCAGTTTCACTTATGAACTTCTGCTTTGTTTTATCCTCTTTTAAGTTATTTGTAGCTACAGTCTTAGAAGTGGCAAAGACAATACCTTGTACTGTGTGCTTCTTTGGAAAAAAACCTCAGTTGTCTATATCCATGTCTCTCGTGGCTACTTTGTTCTGTCTCAACACTTTAATGTTAAAATGTGGGACCTTTTACTGTTCAGCAATTCTTTGTCTTGGTCATCTTATTTTCCTGAACAAGATGTGATGAGTGTCAGTTTTCACCTCGGAGGGTTGAAATGTTTCATCAGCTTTTAAATACGGGTCTACTAGAAATTCCAGTTGACACTCTTCAAAAAAAGCACACAAAGTGATTAATGTTTGTTACCTGAGAAAGCTGTGGTGTAGTTAATGTAAGACTTTTAACCCTCTACAGACTATGCAACCAGTAATACATTCACGGGCTTGTAAGAGGTGTCAGGCACCAGTCTCTGGATTTGAGATATTTTACCCCCCTGCTGTTTCTGGTTCCCTGTGATGAGTGTTGTGGAAGATTGAAACAGGAACCAATCTTACAAGGTAGTTGGAGAGAACTGAACAGCTGGACTCTCTGGGGAGAAAAGACAGGTTCTTCAGCTAGCTTCCAGATGAGCCACTTACACATGTAGCTTCATACCAAGACCTGATAACACCTACTGCCAAAAAAACCCCCCAAACCAACTCCCAACCCCCCAAAACCCTTAAAAGATGCATTAGGACAGGATCTGTGCTCTACAGTGGACACTTGTAGTCACAGATTGGTCAGTACTACATGGCTGTCTGCCTGTATGACTGGCTGAGTCAAGTTTCTTGTCCATCTTCCATGGCAGAAAATTTAAGAGTTGCTCCTAATTGCCAGGCCAAGTTTGAGTAAACAAGGAGGAATCTACTGTTGACCCTTGCTCATTGAATAGAGTTCATAGGAGCTTGAAAGAATTTTCTACTACAGCAGTGCTTTACTTTCCAGGAATCAGACTTGAGGCTATGAAACAGCACATCTTTGACTTTGTATCGTGTAAAAAGTCACAAATAAGACTTTTGGAACATGTGGCAGTGTCTTTTTATAAATGAACATCAAACTTTTGTCTCCATTGCCTTCAAGGCTGGTTTAAGTCTGTGCTCAAGTAATTAACCTAATGTTATGTTTAAGTTATGCTTTCAAAGATCTTTTTTATATCACCACAGCAGTTGCTAAATCTAGTGCACCCAGTCGTGGTCATGGAGCACACCTTTACCTTTGTCATACACAATGCTTGTGGATGGACAGAGTGTACAGTCTCTACTTTCATATCAGAGTCTGACAAATGCATCTCATTTGAAAACTGTCTTCATATTTTACTGGTCAATAAAGTCATTAACATCTTCCATACAGTGGAGTTCCTTGACTTAGATTTACTTGCCCCAGTGTGGAAAATGTAAAATATACTGTTTTGCTTCAGAAGTTGTCTTAGGCAGGAATTGTTTGATAGTATTTTCCCCTTCCCCTCTGCCCCAACTTTGGGGGGGGACTGGCTCTTCATATAAGAATAAAAGTTGAAATTTCTAGCAGTTAAAATTAATCTCTGACAGATTTATGGAGTTTTAGTAGTTTATCTGATGAAACTGTCTTGTGGAATGGTGGACTTCTCATTCAGAACAATATCTTTTATTAAAATTACTTCTATAATAAAAATGAGATTCTTTGCTTAGGCTTCATGTTAGTTTTTCAAAGAGATGGTTTAGATTTTTCTTATCTACTCTGCACGTCTGTTATTTGCAAAGTTAATTGATAAAATAGAATGGACTGTGCATGCTTCAGAGCAAAGTTTTGCATTTTTCTTTTCAGTAATGAAAGACTTTTTTTTTTTTTTTAGGTTGGTTTTTTTTTTTTTTTGATAGCCTTGGTATTTATTTGCAGTATTTCCTACAACGGTTAAAAGAAAGCTTGTCTCTTCTCAGATTAGGTGAATTAGATGTATCATAGGAGATCATATGAGAATGTATTGTGTTGTGCCGGTTCATTTTAGAGCTCTGAAAGTTTAGGAAACTTGGGTCGAATGTAGTATGATCCATTTTTGGGTTGTTTTTTTGTTTGGTGGTAGTTTGTTGTTGGTTTTTCTGTTTGTTTGTCTGTTTTTCTTTTAGTTGTAGAGCTGCTATTTGTCCACAATACACACATTCATGTGTTGCATTGTAGACAGTTTGAATGAATGGTGTATTTGGAACGACAGTATTTCAGTTAATGCTTACTTAGAAAATGGTGGTATCAGAGGTTCAAGGCAATCCTGCCGGGGTTTCTGTATATCTTAAAGTAGTTTGCTGACTCTGTAGTAATTCGTGATCCTAAACGCATTGCCCATGTGCATCCCACGTCCTCTCTATTTTCCGCTTTTGCTGTTGGCTGTGCTTGGTGAAGGAACTGAGGGATATTTCATCCATTAGTCTCTGACAAGATTAGAGGAGGAGCTGGTAAGCGCTTACATGGTTTGAAAGAAGATTGGTAATCAGTAAGAAGTTCTCATAGCTGCTAGAGAGAGATGCGTTTTCACTCTAGTGGTGTGCCTATAGATAATAGCTCTTGACAGAGCTTTAGCTGCTSTAGTGGCATGACTTCTCTAACTTCATCAGTTCTGTAATCAAGACATGGAGCAAAGAGCTTTGCATGCATATGTATTGCATTATTTCAGATATCTCTTTGTAGATATATATTTAGGTTTGTAAAGAAACCTTGATGTTGCAAGGAATTCTGCAAAAAAGGTTTGAACTGAATAATGTTAGGGAAATGTCAGATTTTGAAAATGTGCAAAGCCTTTACAGCCAAACTTAACTGTTACGATTTGACACTTAATTCTTTTGCATGTCAGCTGTAGTTTCTATTTGCCAACAGAAATAAGCTCATGGGAAATGTACAATATAATATGCATATTATATTAGATACATACATTCTTTCATATTTAGGTATAATGTATGTTTTTATCTCAAAATGACCTTTTCTATCCTCTTTTATTTTTTCCCCAGGGCTTGGAATACTGTGACGAAAGGTACAGTTTAGATCTCACGGGTGGAGTCTTTCCCTTGAGAGGGCAGACCAGCAATACCAAATTACTCAGCTGTCAGACTGTAGAAAAATTTCGCAACCATGTTGACAGAGAGGATAGCGTTCATGAAGGTTTGTTCTGATGTCCGTGTTTGGCTATTCTAAAAGAAATGGTTTTGGAATGTAAGCAATGAATGCTGTTCTGTACCCACAGTCTGAAAGTCTTAAATATCTGTATAGAGTAGCTTGTTGGGCTTATTTAAAAAGAAGAATTGGGTGCTTAAGTTATGTGGGACTTCTTTAAAGGAAAAAATAGGTTTTATTTTATGCTTGCTGACATGCTATAGCAATGTATGGTAGGGTCATCTGTATAATGCTTGTCAGTCGTTTCATTCCTCCAGCTGTCGTCTTTGAACAGTAAGATCATTCTCTTCATTGCTTAGGAATGTTACCTGAATTTTTTTTCCCCTGTTCAAACCTTTGTCTGCATCTGCATCCAGTTGGCAGCCGGTCACAAGTGGTGTTCCGCAGGGCTCAGTATTGGGGCCAGTTCTGTTTAACATCTTTGTCAATGATCCAGATGAGGGGATCGAGTGCACCCTCAGTAAGTTTGCAGATGACACCAAATTGGGCAGGAGTGTTGTTCTGCTTGAGGGTAGAAAGGGTCTACAGAGGGGTCTGGACAGGCTGGATCGATGGGCCGAGGCCAATTGTATGAGGCTCAACAAGGCCAAGTGCCGGGTCCTGCACTTCGGCCACAACAACCCCGTGCAACGCTACAGGCTTGGGGAAGAGTGGCTGGAAAGCTGCCTGGCAGAAAAGGACCTGGGGGTGTTGGTTGACAGCCGGCTGAATATGAGCCAGCAGTGTGCCCAGGTGGCCAAGGTGGCCAATAGCATCCTGGCCTGTATCAGAAATAGTGTGGCCAGCAGGAGTAGGGAGGTGATCGTGCCCCTGTACTCGGCCCTGGTGAGGCCGCACCTCGAATACTGTGTTCAGTTTTGGGCCCCTCACTTCAGGAAATACATTGAGGTGCTGGACTGTGTCCAGAGGAGGGCAACGAAGCTGGTGAAGGGTCTGGAGAACAAGCCTTATGAGGAGCGGCTGAGGGAACTGGGACTGTTTAGCCTGGAGAAGAGGAGGCTGAGAGGAGACCTTATTGCTCTCTACAACTACCTGAAAGGAGGTTGTAGCAAGGTGGGTATCGGTCTCCCAAGTAACAAGTGATAGGACAAGAGGAAATGGCCTCAAGTTGTGCTAGGGGAGGCTTAGATTGGATATTAGGAAAAATTTCTTCACGAAAGGGTTGTCAGGCATTGGAACAGGCTGCCCAGGGAAGTGGTGGAGTCACCATCCCTGGAGGTATTTAAAAGATGTGGAGACGTGGCGCTTAGGGACATGGTTTAGTGGTGGACTTGGCAGTGCTAGGTTAACGGTTGGGTTCAATGATCTTAAAGGTCTTTTCCAACCTAAATCATTCTATGATCTGCCTGTCCATTTTTTCCTCTCTAAATCTAATAGGTTCCTACACCTACGAGTTCTTAAAGCAGTAGCTTTCCTTGTCCATATACACAGTTAAAACTCTTATGATGTCTTTCATTGTCTTGCAATAATTAAATATACATCTGTGGGTTTACAAATTCAGTTATGCTCTGACCATATCTTTGATATGATAGTGATAACTTTCATAGACTTTTGTTTTGACTGTGTTATTCACCTTCCTTCTCTTCTTACTTGCCTTAACTTATGTCTGATGTTACAAAGAAGACACTTGCATGATCTTTCTAGGCTATTTCTGTTTATTATCTTTGATGTAGTCCTGAAGCGGCAACTTCTATCTCTTTTGTGATGCCATCCTCTATCAACAGTGTGTCAAAATCTAATAAACACAAGTTTGGATTTTCTCCATTTGTGCCATGTTTCTGAGGAGAGTGCCTTCTAAAAACTTGTTAAAAACAAACAAACAATACCACCACCACCCCCCCCCCCCCCCAAAAAAAAAAAAACACCAAAACCCCAAAACAAGAACCGAAAAAAACCCTTTCTGTCTCCTTTTTATGAAGTATGAGGCATATAGAAATACCTGTAATTTTTCTGATGGTTTCTTATTAGCTTTTATTCAGAAGCTGTTCAAGTTAAGTTCTAGGCACACATGAGCTTCTGTTGGATGTGGGTTGAGGCTAGCAATGAAGATGTCTTCTGAATTACGAAAATAATTGATATCTTCAAAGGCAGTTTCAGTGGCTAACAAAACTGAAATGGCACAGAAGTTCACAATGAAACATAGTAAAGTGTGTGAGGATCCCTAAACGGTAATGATGAATTCAGCAGAGAACAGAGAAACATTTTGCCAAACAAACTGTCTTCTTGTTCCTTACTCTATTAGGGTGAAAGATATACCACATACTTTGCTTACATCTAGAGAATGCGTTCTCCCCAGAGAAGACGGACCATTCCACTTATTGAGGGAACTGGAGTATAACATTGTGCATGTTTTATGTTAAAATCTTTATTACGTTTTCCTGTTTGTTGGGGTTTATTTATTTATTTATTTTGTGTTATAATTGTGTTCTTTCATTCTGAATATGCTGGAAAGGAGCTATTCTTAAAACTTGTAATTGAGTCAAATCTGGAAATTAATAATGCCAGCTGAGCGATACAAGTGTATATGATAATTATTTGTTTGCTTTCTAAAAGTAGCAATGTATGTGTTCCTAGCTTTTTTTTTTTTTTGCTAAACTATTCATCTAGCTAAACGTCTTGATCAACCTTAATGTATGGAAAACTGAATTAGCTAATAATTGTGTATTTGATTGGGCTGAGAACTGTTACAATTTGAACAAGAAAAAGGGGCAGTATGACTGAAACCTATCACAGAGAAGTTTGCTATTCTGTAATTTTTTTTTTATTATTATTCTTAGTAAGTGTTGTCTTTCTTGAGTGATATAACAGAATTAGGCCAAAACAGAAAGTGGTGTTTTAAAAATATCAGATATATTATATTTTCTACAACTAAGAAACAATGTCTTATCTTTTACAGTAATATCTCCTGACACCAGTGTATCAATCTTCAGTTGGCAAGTGAATACATATGGTGAGGGAAAACCATCTACTTATTTGGGTGTATTTGACATTAATCGCTGGTATCATGCTCAAATGCCAGATTCACTAAGGTAGATTTTTGTTAAGTTGTTTTCAGTATTCCTACAAATAATTCATTTGAAAGTCAATGTTTAGTTTATGCGCTTGTTTTCTTTAAGGCCAGAAGAATTCCTTCATGATTGCCCCTATTTTGCATTGTGGTCACTGGATACTGTAATAAGCATGACTTCTCCAAACCTCATTTTGGATATTCTGGTACACGAGCGGAGTCTAAGTCGGGGAGTTCCTCCTTCTTATCCCCCACCTGAGCAGTTTTTTAATCCAAGCACCTATAATTTCGGTAGGTATTTCACTGCTTTTAATAGTGATAAGCTTAAATTGAGGTCAAATGCCATTTATTGGTTCTCTTGTTCATTGTTTGTCACTCAAAAACCAAACCAAACCAAAAAACCCTAAACCCCCACAAACCCAACTCGGATTACTTGGTACTAACAAAGTATTGTGAAACATATCTGACAGTCTGCTGAGTTTTGGGTTTTGGTGCTTTTGTAACGTAGCCTGTGAAGTGGTGATGGTTATAAAATGAAATGACTTTGAACTGAAGCTCAAAGCACAGCACCTCGATAGCACTAGAGATACAATTTCTACACATGGTCATTTTTTTAAAAAAGTTTGTAAGTGATCTGATGAGGAAAATGGGTACTCAGTTATATCTTTCCAGATACCATAGAATCATAGAGTAGTTTGGGTTGGAAGGAACCTTTAAAGGTCGTCTAGTCCAACCCCCCTGCCATGGGCAGGGACATCTTCAACTAGATCAGGCTGCTCAGAGCCCCGTCCAACCTGACCTTCAATGTTTCCAGGGATGGGGCATCTAGCACCTCTCTGGGCAACCTGTGCCAGTGTTTCACCACCCTCATTGTAAAAAATGTCTTCCTTATATCTAGTCTAAACCTACCCTCTTTTAGTTTAAAACCATTCCCCCTTGTCCTGTTGCAACAGGCCCTGCTAAAAAGTTTGTCCCATCTTTCTTATAAGTCCCCTTTAAGTACTGAAAGGCTGCAGAAGAGCCTTCTCTTCTCCAGGCTGAACCACCCCAACTCTCTCAGCCTTTCTTCATAGGAGAGGYGTTCCATCCCCCTGATCATTTTTGTGGCCCTCTTCTGGACCTGCTCCAACAGGAGCTATTTAAAAAATGCTATTTAAAAAATGTAAACTGGTCATAACATAACTGTAAGAGTGTGCAATGCTGTCAAATCTTCATTGTTTCTGCAGATGGTACGTGCTTGCTGAACTCCGGAGTTGTTCATATGACTTGCACCGGCTTCCAGAAGGAGGTGATCTTTTACTATATCTTTATTGAGAATGTCAAGAGATGTACCTTTTCTAAGTTTTCTATTGCACCACTTTCAGTGTCAGAGACCATTTTATGCCCATCCACAGGCATGATTGCAATTGTATCCTGCCAGTTTTATGCAAATGGTAATGTTTTAGGTCCAGTCTTGGGACTGTAAAACTACCATTGTCTCCTGTTGAAGCACGATCAGGGATTGAATGTCTAGAAAGGAATACAACATTGCTCTAGGAGCAAGAACAAAAGTGTTGTGGAAATCGGGGAAATCCGTTACTTCTTTATTACCCATCAGTCGAACTGCCTGCATAGTCTTGAGTTAGGGTTTTGATCCCTGATTAACTTGAAAAAGGAGGACAGAATGGGGAAAACGAAAAATTATTTAACTGTTTAAGAAGAAATTAATTTTTTTTTCTCCCAAACTTGGCCAAATTATAACTTCGGAGCCACTGAACAGATTGTAACAAATAATTTGGAATTAAGTTTAAGCTCACTAAATATTTCCAACATAAATCAGCTTCTGCACAAGCAAGCGTAGAAAGGGCCTTCCAAAATGTGATTTAAAGTTGTGTGTTAGTTTTGGCTTATATAGAATGTATTTTGTGTCAGTGTTCAGGGAAAAAGAAAGGCCTGTGTATTGACAGAGAAGCTAGAAAATACTTAATTAAGCATTGCAAGGGCTGGTATTTTGTTTTACAGGATCTTTTTTATAAGCTGTAACTGTTAGTTTGGCTGCCGTCTTTAAGACTCTACATCGTAATGCTTACTCAGATTGCTAACCTAAAGCATATTACTGATGCCAGCTTTCTGACAGTTTAAGTGAACATTTATATTATTTCTCTTAGTGGTTATCCCGAACCTTAGTGATTGAATAATAATGCTGTCTTAATCTGTAGTTTTTGATTGATGTTTCAGACCTTGAATTTTTTAAAGAAATCTGGTCCTTCAATAAGTGAAGCCATTCAGGATAGCTACAATAGGTGTCTTGTAGCTGGCTTGCTGTCTCCAAGACTAGCTGATGTCCAGCCATCCAGTTTGAGTCAGGTGAGTGCATATCAGGGAATCAAGGGGGAAATACATCCATCTTGTATGGATGTGGCCTCATGGGGCTGTAGAGGCTACAAGACATGATAATCTGATTTTCATATTATTTGCAAGTTGCACTGAAATACAGGTGTTGGCTTTAGTTAGCAGAAGTAATAGTATTCTTAAATCCAAACTACTGAGTTTGACTGGGAACAGCCCTAATAGATCTGTCTTTAGAGACACATCTGTTAATTCCGTGCCACAGATACGCACAAGGAAGCGTGCAGTCAGTGCTGGTCATGCGCAACAGAAAGCATCTTTCCCTCAGAAAAACCTTCATCCCTGTCAGTTTCTCAAAGCATTAGGCACAGTGCAGTAGCTGATAATGGGGGTGTCTCACTCGGATGCGAGCTATTGCAACCGTCAGCTTGCTGCACTATACATGGTCATTTGCTTCCAAGGAAGTGGGCTGTGGTAAACAATTACTGTTGTCAGCTCTACTTGACAATTTCATCACTGCTTCCCTTCGTTTTTCCCTTCATCAGTAGGCTTTTCTGCATCCTCTCAAAGCAGATCTTCACCTCTGTAGCCTTTGCCTTGTGCTACAGTAGCCCAATTTACTCCTCTTAGGCTGCCCTCTTGTTGCTGCAACACCTTAATCACCTTTATCTCATGACACCCACTACCTTCTATCTGCTTTATCCCACCATAGTGACTTCACTCCCCTCTTTCATAGGTTTTCCATTTGTAGGGCACCAACCTTTCTCTCTCATCTGAAGAATTTCATGAGAGATTGAGCCTTTGTGATGAACAGCCCATTTTTACCCAGGCAGGATCTAAGCTAAATGATCAGCTAGCTAGTCATCATACAGTGGAGCAATTAGTAGGAAGAGGAGAGCAGTCTTCCCGCTGCCCTCATCTTCCTGTCTACTGGATTCTTCAGCAGATGTGTGGAAGTGTGTTAGGGCAAATAACACTTCTGCACAGTGTGGTAGCTAAAATAAATTTCTTGGTGTTGCGGTTTAACCCAGCAGGCAGCTAAACACCACACGGCCGTTCGCTCACTCCCCCACAGTGGGATGGGGGAGAGAATCGGGAAGAAGGTAAAACTCGTGGGTTGAGATAAAGACAATTTAATAGGACAGAAAAGGAAGGGGAAATAATAATAATAATGATAAAAGAATCTACAAAACAAGTGATGCACAATGCAATTGGTCACCACCTGCTGACTGATGCCCAGCCAGTTCCCGAGCAGCGGCCCTGCCCCGCCGGCCAACTCCCCCCAGTTTTTTTGTTCAGCATGATGTCATATGGTATGGAATATCCCTTTGGCCAGTTTGGGTCAGCTGTCCTGGCTGTGTCCCCTCCCAGCTTCTTGTGCACCTCCAGCCTCCTCATTGGCACGGCAGTATGAGAAGCCGAAAAGTCATTGACTTAGTGTAAGCACTGCTCAGCAACARCTAAAACATCAGTGTGTTATCAACATTACTCTCATAGTAAATCCAAAACTCAGTACTATACCATCTACTAGGAAGAAAATTAACTCTATCCCAGCCAAAGCCAGGACACTTGGCAAGTTGACCTAGCCCATAGACTGCTTATCTTGCAAGCCTGATGTAGACTCTTACATTCAAATTAGATGTTCTGATGTCAGCTCCAGTTTGGAAATAACTTTGGAAACCAAGAAATTTTTTAATAACCTTTGCTGACTTGTGACTATATCGTTCAGAGACTTTTGTTAGGCATTTGAGCAGGGATTTCTTTTGAATGCTAGTAAGACAAATTTCAGAATTAGGATCAAGAAGCTTAGTTTGGAGTTTTGTTTGCCACCGTAAGTAGTATTTAGTGTGTTTCCTTCTCTGAAACCAGTTTTCAGAAAAAGATGGAAATACCACATGTGTATTCTAATRTGTAGAAGTCGCTTTGAATGTAATGATTTTACCTAGAAGGGCAAGATACTGTTGAATGTGTTAAAAAAACCCAACCAACCAACCAAACAAAAAAGGTAAAATTTTGTGAAGGATCATTTCACCGGAAAGAAGTATCAGAACACCGGCTGAAATAAGCTACTAGTTAATATCGCATGTCTGTGCATACCTGTGCATTATCCTTCTAAAGGATTACCACTGCGTTATCATACAGGATTTGAACAGCCGAAAATTGAAACCTCTCAGAATTTAAATGGTTCGCTTCTCTTCTGTCATTTTAGACAATCGTAACTTAATGTTTTGGGTGTCAGAACTGCTTCATGTCTTCATCGTCTAGAAAGCTGCTTGACCTTAGCTTCACTGTTTGCGTGCAAACATTGCATAGTTGCATTTGTTCTGTCCCCTTCCTGCATTC
Organism: Phoebastria nigripes; assembly: GCA_035582835.1. NCBI lineage: Eukaryota > Metazoa > Chordata > Aves > Procellariiformes > Diomedeidae > Phoebastria > Phoebastria nigripes. The sequence continues at coordinate 58,913 of JAYKAV010000627.1, forward strand.
CTGCTGGCAAACGTGATGCACAAAATGCGTAATGGGTATTAGCAGAGGATGTTACTGCAAGTAGTTAATGGGAACTCAGTAAGTTGAGGCTATAATGCAGAGGCATGCGACTAAAGCTTAGAATTAGCCTTCAGTAAGCTGAAATGTCAGAGGAAAAGTTTAACGTGTTCCTCAGACCAACAAGCAGTCCAGCCTGTGGCTAGAATTAAGAAAAAGAATGTGTACTAATTGACTTTGTGATGTCTGAATGAGTATACAGTTAGAAACAAACATTTACTGCTGATGGTTCAGATATTGGAAGTATGTAAGATTCTCATTTTATTTTGTCTGTTTATGTTTAGGAGGAGCAGTTAGAAGCGGTACTGTCAGCTGCTGTCCAGACAGGTTCCTTAGAACTTCTGACTGGATGTATTAAACGTTGGACATCTGAAGGTAATACTTCTTATGTTGTTTTTAYGTTATATATTTTTTAGTTTGAAATATTGTTGATTCATTTCTTTTTTGTTCTCCTTTTTTTAAAGAGCAGCCAAGTTCTGCTGCTAATTTACGGTTTGTTCTTGAGTGGACATGGAACAAAGTGATCTATACAAAAGATGAATTTGAGCAAATATGTGAGTACTAGTGTAGTCATTCTGCAAACATGAAATCCTTCTTTCTGACTGAGCTTATTCAGTAACCCGCCGGTATATGATACTGCATGCGGTTCTTTAAGTGTACTTTGAAACTCTGAAATTGCTCTGTAGGCTAATGAGTTAATATTTATTCTCGAACAGGTGTTCCGCTGTTTGATGGCTCTTGCAACTTCATTGACCCACAGACATTACAGTCTCTTCAGCACTGCCAGTTGCTTTTGAGCAACCTTAGCACAGTCTTAAACTGTTTTCTAACAGAAGCACAAGAGCTTACTGAAAAAGGTTTGTCACAGTATTACTAGATCTTTGGTGTGTTTTATTAAGACTTGGAATTATGCTTGGGTTGTAATGGTGGAAAGATGAGCTTTTGTTGGTTTTGAGGATTGGAAGACAGTCAGATTTAGCTGGGAGAAGGGGCTTAAATCTGAGAAGTTGGGACTACCACTTACTAGGCATTGAGTTCAGGGAAATAGTCTGTTGTGGAGTTCATGCAAGTGGGTAGGGGAGGCTACATTCAGCGAGAAGCTATGTAAGCAGCCGGGTTGAAATTACAGCAGCTGAATGTGGTAATGCTGAAAATCATTCTTTTTCATTCTTAGCTAGCAATTTATAATTGCATGCAAATCTTGTGTAGCAAGTTACTAAAAAATATAAAGGAAGCATAAAGGGGTAACTTATTTTACAAGTTACTTGAGTTTCTATAGCTTTTTATATTATAAATTGTTCTTGGCATATTGAGGAAAAAAAAGAATATCCCTTTGCTATAGTAAAAATCTCTGCTACGTGAAAAGCAGCTGTCTTATTCATGATTGTATTTAATAGTTCAGGCTTTTTTTTTTTTTTATTTTAACCTTTAGTGAATCTGCTTCTTTGTAGGGGTTGCTTTTTGTTTTGGTGGTGATTGAGGGTTTTTTCTTCGCATAAGGAAGTGATACAGAGTGAAAAATGCAAAGACAAAGATTTCTACCGTGTTACTTTTGTACTCTCTATTGAGTAAGATGAAGGGAGTTTTGTAAAAATGGAAGGAATTGCATAACAAAAACCACCTTATGCCTTTTTTCAGGTTTTGCCGACTTGACAAATAAGCAGGTGGTAACTAGCCTCATTTCTCTGTATGCACAAGTGGTCATCTGGTTCTGTCGATCCGGTCTCCTTCCAGAGGGTTTAGGTAAGCATAAACTGCAATACATTTGTAACAAGGAGACTGTGCAGTAAGTGATTCCTATGAACCCATTCTTAGCCATGTGTTTGTAAGGGTTTCGTCAATAACAAGTGGTGTTGGTTCAGTGACAGCGTATGCTGAAGTTCTCTTGGTGAAATTGAGATTTTACAGGTTTTTCACGTACATAGTGTAGAATAATGCAAGCAGTTTCTTTCCTGGATGCTTTTTAGAAATAGCAATAAGCCTCTGATTCAAGGAGTTATGTCCACTCCACAGCWTGTAATACTTGGGATTTGAAACAAATAACCATTAAACAACAAATACTGGAATGCTCGTTTTTACAGTAAAAGCATTACCTGCGTGTTTTGAACTTTTTATTTATTGCTTGAGGGAAATACACACCTTGGAAATACTCCTTTATTTGGATGGATTATAAATTCTGTTGTCAGCCTTAATTGTCTTACAAATGCTCACGTGACATGTTTAAAAAGCCATTCCCTTTGAGAATTGTTTTTTTTTATAGTGAACTTCAGCTTACGCTCCATGTTCTGAATGCTACGTCAACTGTAAACTTGAAATGGCACTTGGGGCAAGAAGGAATTGAGTCTTGTGTCTGACATCTCTTTTAGCAAAGGCAGAAACGGGATTGGCTTCTTTCAGAGTTGGAGGCTTCTTGGTGCTTAGCTTGGATGATCTTCTGTCTTCTTAGTCAAAAATTTTAGTTTAAAAATGTGCTATTACTTCTTTAACTCGCTTTTTACTTTATTGCCTGTAGATGATGAGATACATTTGTCCAGACCTTTCTACAATTATCCTCTGATCCAGAGCTACTATACTGGTCATCGACAGAAACTCGAGCGTTTGTCAAGGTAAGACTTGCAGGAAAACTCTAGAACACTTCCACTGCAAATTCAGAAGCAGAAGTGAATGGCTTTTATATCAACGGTTGTATTTGCTGTGCTTGATGCATTTGCCGGCAATCCTCTTAACTTCAGTGGCGCATGTGTTCTGTTGAACACAGAAGTTGCTTTCCGGTGTTAAATTGTTTATCTATACCTCTGCTTAGTACTATTTGTTGGTATCAGCGTACTTAATTCATTGGCTAATCTGTATAATTTGTTACTACTGAAAAGGATCATGTGATTAGGATAGGATCAGTCATCTCCAGTTCAGCAAAGCACGGCGTTCACAGAGCAATTGTTTTGGACACACAAGAAAGCATGTTTTTTGGAAAAAAAAAAAAAAAAAAATAATCATCTCTCTTATTGGCTAGTAATAGATGGTAAGAATTGTATTGGCCTAAATCTCCTACTCACAAGTACCTTTGTGTAATTTAATAAGACAGTCAGAGTTACGCGTAGTTGGCACACCTAGCACTCTGCTGGCTATTGGATAGAAGTCCCTTCCTGATGTAAACTCCCTTTCCTGGACTAGCTTACTAGCACATAGGTGGTATGCCTTGGATTAGATGAGAGTAGATTTTTCTTTGGAACTTGTACTGAAAACTAAATAAAGACCTGAACAAGCTTAGGCTATGGCACTGTGAACAAGATGCTGCAAGATGAGTTCAGGTGGAAGCTGCAGTGTATTAGGTATTGACTTGAAAGTTCAYCTTTCTTAGCTTCCTTCTCAAGTAACTTACATACAGGCTCATGTGTTCCGTAGAAGCATACAACCTCTAGTGTGCTTTTTCTGCTTTTTATCATCGGGAAATGAAAGGTAGCGTCGCAGTCAGCAGAAGACTGATGGACTTCTGAAGAATGTAATTTTTAAAAGTTCAGCCATCCGTGATTGTAATGGTATGTGTCCGGAGACATAAATGCTGCTTAAGATGATACTGAAATTTACCTGTATGCTCAGCTTTCTGAAAGTAACTTTTTTTTTCAGTAACAAAAGTGAGATGCCGAGAACAAAATGTGAAATTTCCATTATGTCGTCTCACAGCTGTGTATAGGAACACTCCAACTTGAGGCATTCGATTTGTGTTAAAGAATAGTCCTGGTATTTTGATACTGTCACGTTTCCTCTGTTAGACAGTATGAGTGTGGTTATTTCTGGCACTTACAAAA
>JAYKAV010000628.1:0-12417 GCA_035582835.1 Phoebastria nigripes
AGATTAATGAAGAATGAACTTTGATGAAACCAAACAAAGTGCAGCGGTGATGGAACCAGAACTGGCTTCAGGATGCAACAATCCAATACCACACACCATCTCTCCTGCCCTGAAAGACTGTTATGATGGATGGAGCCCAAAGTCATGGACTAAATGAACTCAATGGACATTTTAGAGGGATGGCCCATAGACTAAGGGAATGATATCTCTCTCTCTGTATGTGTGTGTGTGTGTATATATATCTCTATCTCAAAATGTAAGAAAAGTGGTGGTGATTAATTAGACTGTATTGGAAAACATGAAATCTAGGCATGACGTAGATGGTATAGAATAAGGGGTGGATACTGTCCTGGTTTCAGCTGGGATAGAGTTAATTTTCTTCCTAGTGCTGTGTTTTGGATTCAGTATGAAAAGAATGTTGATAAGACACTGATGTTTTTAGTTGTTGCTAAGTAGTCTGCTAGTCAAGGACTTTTCAGCTTCCCATCCTCTGCCAGGTGCACAAGAAGCTGGGAGGGAGCATAGCCGGGACAGCTAGCCCAACTGGCCAACAGGGTATTCCATACCATGTGACGTCATGCTCAATATATAAAGAGGAGGCGTGGTCCAGGAAGTAGCTATGCTGCTTGGGTATCGCTCAGCGGGTGGTGAGCAATTGCATTGTGCATCACTCATTCTATATATTCTATCATTATTATTATTATTATCATTATTTYCCCTTCCTTTTCTGTTTTATTAAACTGTCTTTATCTCAATCCACGAATTTTACTTTTTTTCGATTCTCTCCCCCATCCCACTGAGGGGAGGGGGGAGTGAGCGAGCGGCTGTGTGGTGTTTGACTGCCTGCCGGGTTAAACCACAACACATGTAAAACTTCCCAGTTTTTCTGACCTTAGAAAAAAGAACAGGTCAATTAATATAGATCAACATTTTTGTAATGCATCCATGGCAATCTAACTACTCGAACAAACACTTTGGAAACTTTTTACAGAAACCCACAGAAATTTTATTAGTAGCTAATATTTTACTATTTTTAAGTGACATGCTTTGAAGTGGGTTGATGTTCTTTCCTAGTCTTAAATGGCTGTTTAGATACTTCGTCTCAGTTTTGCCCCTGAATGAGAGGGATAGTCCACTCAGACCTTGAAACTAGAAAAACATTGGCTTTAAGAATTTATTCTTGTTCAAATTTATCAGTTACTCCTTCGTATCAAGAGTATATAATGCCTTCCTGTATCTGGACTTTCTAATCTGTAAATTTTCCCCCTTTCTTTCTCTTCTCTGCCTCAAATTCTTTTCATTCTTCTGAGACTAAGTTCTCCTCTTGGCAATGCTGACTGAACTTGCAGTTTCCTCCTAATAAATTGGCCTGCCTACCTACCTAATTAATCTTCACTTTCTCTGCAAGGGGTGCTATCTCCCAGCAACGACTTGAATTTCCAATATTTTTTTTTCTTCACAAAGAAACTGAGGGCTAAATCAAATAAGTAACTGATATACCTGAAAATCAAGCATATTCTCCCCTCCTCAGCTCTGGATTTATAGTCTAGAGCCCTGTGGTGGGTGCCCAGATAGGTGAATGGGTAGGGTTGCCTTCTTCCAAGTAGGGTGCACAGAGCCAGCTGTGCATCTCAGACCCACTTAAAATTGGCATGCTGGACGTGCGGCTGCCTTTTACTAGCAAATGGAAACCTCAGAAGATGTGATCAACCCTTATGTCCCAGCCCTTCTGTGCCACATACACACCTGAGGGAGCAAGCGTGATGATTTGTATGCAAACCACCAAGTCCCACTTCCTAAAACCTTTAGTTTACAGCTCTCAACTAAGACTGCTCTTAGTTTAACAGGCATCTACTGGAAGAGGTGTGCAGGAGCTGGATGGTATCGCTCCCTGTTATCTATAACTTAGTATGTATTGTCATCCTCTGTCTGAGGGAATGAAAATGGATGTTTACCCTTTACCTGAATGCTGCTTTAGTAGCAACTCTTCCTTTCAAATTCCCTTCCACACATCTCCAAAATCCATTGGGACAGGAAAAAAAGCCCTGTCGCTCTGGGAAGGTGTTTCCTGGAAGCAGAAAGACCTAGGTTCCTGGTCAAGGTCTGTTTGCCATTTGATGTGTATTATATGACATATAGAACTCTTTTGAGAAAATACTGGAACGCACAAATTACCAGTTTTTTTCCTCTCCCTCCGCTACAGAGTACAGATGGCCTTACCCGTGGATGCACATGCCTGTAAGCTCATCCCTTAAGAGCATTACAGGACAGAGTACTGTTTATTTGTAATTTTTTCCCCCTTGACTCCAAGTATTGTATTCCAACTGGTGTGTCAGGTTCAGCAAACTCCTAGCCAAGAGCCTAGTGATTAGGACACTCTTTAGGGAAGCAGCTGGATGTTTTGTTTTGTTTTTTTGAAAGGAAGGTGCAGAAGCATTTCTTCTGTGAGTGTTTTAGCCACTTGTCTAGTGCATCTCTACCCCTCCCTCCTCCTCCCCCTTATTTTAGTAATGAAAATGGAGACTACGGTTTTTTTCTTAAGGCTTCTTACCAACATAGACAAAACTGAGTATTGCCCATTCCAAAAGAGGAAGATGGCTGTTTCATGTTTTCATGTTCCAGCCCTTCTCTTTGCCCCTTAACTGCCACTGACCTCCTGGCGTTGAGCAGGAACTTGCAGACTTTGTTTTTCCTGCCACATGTGTGTCCTTGCGTGAAGTGTCTTCAGTCCAGGCTGGTGTTTGCCAGTTAGTCAGGATACTGCATCACTCCCTCCCCTGTTTCATAATGACCCATCCTCCAGTCTGCCCAGCACCTGCAGTGCTCATTTTCTATGCACCAGTAGCAGGCGGAGCTCAGGTGATCTGCCTTTGCCCCAGGTGGTGGCAAGATGGACCTGCAAAACCACAGCAGAGAATGGAGCGGGAGTTTTCAATCTGCAGAGGGAAAAGGGTCAGAGGCACTCTGGGCATATGGGACTGTGGCTGCTTACTTTGGAGCAGAGGAGCTTGCTCAGCTGCTTGGCGAGGGGCGTCCTCCAAAGGAGTTGTTGCTTTGTCCATATTTTAATTCATGTGCAAAATTAGAGCTTGGGCAGTTTAAAAAGTATGATCTTTATGTAATAGAGGCCTGCAAGCTTGGTTGATTTCTGAGGGCTGAATTTCAGGGCTGCAATTTGAGATCTTCAAGGATGATTTTTTATTTTCATTTGACTCATAAGGTTTTCTCTCTCCCAGTAATTACTTTATGTATGTATTTATATTTCATGCTTTTAATGACATATCTGACCTCACAAACTATTTTTTTCTGCCTATAAAGATTGTTCCTCTACATAACCCAACTTTTTTTAGTTCTTGAGGCTTCATACATTCATGACATTTTGAGGATAGCATTTTAAGTGCTGATTGTAAAAAAAAAAACAAAACCAAAGCCAGAGCTATAGTAAAACAGATGTGAAGTCTTAATGAAAAGTATTCCCTTTTTAACTTCTTTTTGAAGTTTAGCTAGTTTTATTTTATAGGAGTGAAACAAAGAGCAGGGATTTATTGAGTAAACGTGCTGTTAAGCTCCTACAGCTTAAGAAAATATATCTGATGTTTACTGTGTTGACCAATTTGTTCTGGCAGTTCTAATTCCCAGGTTGTAAGGTATTTTGGCTTTACCCTTTGGAGAAAAACCTAGAGCATAAAGGCTTACTTCTTGTGTATGGTCAGTAAATATCAATTAAAATTATTCTTGAAGATTTTTGACATTTGTTGTATACCCTTGACAACCAGATTGACATGAAAGACCACAATAGTTCCTGAGCAGCTGTTAAATTCCATTGTATCAATGATCTGTGAACTAAACAGAAGTTGACTGATAGACTGTAGCTTGCTTTGAAGAAGCCATCATGGGCCATTGGGTCAAAAATGGTCTTTTAAGAAGGGGCCTAAGTATAAATTCACAACACCTTGAAAGGAAAATTAAATAGCTGCAGGGCTATTTGGATTCTATTTCAAAACTTCAAATGCTTTTCAGAGTGTAAACCCTTAGAGATGGAGCTCAGGCGTAATATGTGTCTGTAAAGCACCAAGCATATCTACAGGTGAGTAATCATCATCCACCCTTATGACATATGAGTGTACATGCTACATCTACAGCTCTGAATAAGAGGGACTAGTCCCTCACCCCAAGGCCGTATGGTATCCACCGGTTTAAGTCCAGACTGCATAAGCAGATAGTCCAAATCTGCACTTAAGTGGTCCTTGAACCTGGGATTCCTCTGGGTCCCCAAGACTGCTTTATTATGAAATAGTTTGTGTGGTTTTCTCAGTTTGAAACATCTCATATCATGTCAAAGATTTTGTAGCAGCCTAGAAGAGTGGTTTTCCTTTGTCATGAACCTTCTGGGTTAGTAATAAGTAACTGTGTAGAGAGAGGAATCCAGATCCTGTGAAGTCTCATTTATATCACCTCTGGAGTGAGCTATATCTCTAGATGGACTTGGGCACTGTGATGGAGAGGTATAGTTAAAATAGTCAAAACAGCTAGGAAACAGCCAGTCTGGATGATCCAGGGTCCAATGCCTAAACTTGTTTCCTGGTCCTTTTTTAGTGAATGATGGAGCCACAGCTATGTGTCTCTTCGTGCCACCCCTCCTGCCTGTACAGTAGCAGCAATAAACTTCTCTTCAGAAGTCTGCATTATCACAGAATGTTTGTTTGTTTGTTTCTCTAAATTAGTGAGTGTCTGCTGTCATATTCTCTCCACACCTGGCCTATTGCATTTTGAGCCAGCTAATAAAATCCCCATTCAGGGCTCTCTTGGGAAGGTGTAGGAAGGAAACAGCTGGCTGTGACAGATAGTGCTTTGTGTGCTTCTGAAAGGTGCTAAGCATTACAGAGGTACAAGGCCTGTATGAAAAAAATCACAAATCAGGCGCAAATTTCATGCTAAATGCAGATGGCAAAAAGATTTTTGCTTTTGGGTGTTGCGATAGTCCTTTAGATATATCAAACAAGCCAGTGGTGGGCCTCTTGGAAAACTGGCAGCAGAGCTCTGTGGCAATCACTGCCATAATACCAGGAACCTCATGCCAGTGCAGCAGTTGCAGACCTAAAGGCATAGTATAGTGTATTTATGGATCAGATTCCTCCCCACCCCAACAAAGTTAGGGAATTCCTCTTTCTGCCTCGTTACCTGTCATTTTTTGTCTGTCCTGGGATCAGCTGAGCGGACAAGTATGTATGTGAGAGCAGTGAAGAGGTTCCTACTGACCTGCTGCAGGTGCAATTTAAAATACTTCAGTTGTCTCTGATTCAGATGCTTGAATTGGGCTTTGTTTCCCTCTGTTACTTGTGGTTTGCACTGGTTTCCATGCTTAACTGTTCTTCTGAAAAGGAACTTCTTGGTCAAGGCTGGAAGAAGAATTGTCCAAAAGATCATAGTTATTTATTCCCAAGTAAGTTGTGGTGAATTAGGAGAAAAAAATTGGTAAGATTAATGCTCTTAATTACCCACTAATTAATAACCACGGGGAAGTTTTCCCTAGCTACGTGCACAAATTGTATTTTCAAAGTACAGACGATCTCCCCGTAATGTTAATTGGTTATGAGTTTATGCATCTAGAGTTGCTCATCCTTGGACCTATAATGAGGTTGCATCTGTGTGTCGATAAAAAGTGGAGCAAGCACTTCCTTTTTTTAGTAGATCCACATAAAGCTGATGAATGGTGAGTGATTTGCTTATGAAAAATATCCTGAAGTATGACAACTGCCAAGCAAAACTTTCTCTTCTCAAGTCCTATGGAAAAATCTGAGAAGCAATGAATAACATACTTTTGTTTATGACAATGTATTAAAAAAGGAAGCTGCTGAATACCAAGAACAATTTTCTTCTGAAGATATACAGAGAAAGCTGACAAATGCCAAAAGGATTTTTCTGTAATAATGAGATGAGGAGAAAGCTAACAGCTACAGCATAGATGGTTTGCCCTATGCTTATTAAAATTTATAGAGGAGAAACTAATTGTTCACTTGCGGAAACTCAGTCAATGGGCCAAAGATATTTGCATGATTATGAATACTCTTGAGCATGTGGTGTTAGTATACGTTGCTTGGTTAGTCTAAGTATCTTGCCTAGCTGATCGTTTGCCAAAAGAAGGGATGCAACTGTTTTTGCTCTTGGTTACACAGAGATATTCCATGAGCACCTCACAAAAAAGCCATTTTATTAGCAGATACTACTTGCTGCTTGGCTGAGTTAGGGCAGTATGAAAGCACAATAATGTTAAAGAGTTCAAAGCTGAATTACAGCAAAACAGCTGATTTATATTGGATTTATGCAGCTTTGTTTAACTGATACTGGTAAGAGAGTTTGATGGGGGGGAGGGGGATAGAAAAAGATTTCCCAGAAATGGTTAGAACTCTTTGTTGCTGTGGGTTTGACACCGAAAAATCCTGCATGAATCTCTGGTATTAAAGGCACTGCAGTCTGTAGCAGAGATGTGTCAGACGAGAAACAAGGATTGCTAAAGATGAAAGGGCACGATAGGAAGTCGAGTCCCGCCTGTAGTGCCCCTCCTTGCCTTCATCCCTTGGAGCAGACTAGATTTGACTTCCCTGGTCCATCGTAGATCTGTGACTTCAGGGAAGGCATTAAGTGATTTAAGAGTTGAGGCTTATCCCTTTCTGGGTAACATTTACTTCTTAATTCTGGGTTTTCTGCTAGAAGTCTTTTATCTTTTGGTTGCTTACAACCTATCTGGGACTATGAAGGAGGATATTGTTTTTATTTATTCACTCTTTACTTTGTATTTTTGGAAGAGGCTAGGGTGGGAGGCAGGTGCCTGGTGCTAGCTCTTGCCTGGTTGCAGTGCCTTGTGTTGCCAGGATGGTTTTTGGAAGGAGGGTGGGAGGCCGTTTCACCCCAAAGAGCAGCAGGGCTGCCTGGAGGGAGATGGACCGTGTCGGGGGCAGAGCAAGAGGTGGCCAGAGGAAGAAAGCAGAATAAGGCAAGGAGATTGCTTAGGGGAGCAGAAGCACAGTTGTGCTAACAGCCCAGCCTAAGAGGACACAGTGTGCAGGAGAAGTCAAGAATAAAATGATTTGCCAACCAGTCTCTCACTGGCAGATCTGAGCTGTTAGAGCTAGCGTTTGCTCAGATAAAACGTTGTGTTAGCGCTTGCTTTTAAGAAGAGGCATTCATACCTCAAAACTCTGGTTAACTGAGGACAGCAGCACAGGAGCATTTAAACTCTTTCAGACATAGAAAAGACTTTTTTTTTTAAATTTATCTCTTGACGCATTTGCGATACTTGATTAATTTTTGTTTCAGTTAAAGCAAATGGAGAGCGCATGGATTCCTCCATAGTTCAGCAACACCTTCCAGGTCCTTTTCCAAATTTTTCCAGCCATGCACAGGACTTTAGGAGAGAAAAGGAGAGTGGGAAAAGCCATAAAATGATCTTCTAAAAGCAAAGGTGAATCTCGTTTCTTGCTTCCCATGGGAGCTCTGCTTGATAACTCAGGATGATCCTGTTCCAGAGCAGAGGATCTCCACCACCTACTTTCACCCAGGGCTTGTATCCTCTTTATTTCAGATAGCTAATCATGGTGTGCAGCCAGGAAAGGGATGTGTCTTGTGTTGTGGCTCAGCTGTCTGATGATACAGCAGTGTCTACCATTCAGATGTAAAATCTGCAAGAACAATGGTTATAATAGTGTTTGATCACAATTCGGTCATAAAATATGGATTGTTTAACTAAAACAAGTAGATCACAGCTCTGCTTTTCAGACTGAGACTCAGCTGCTCTTAAATGTGCATTGGCTTGACATATGTATCTGCATTTCTTTTTTGTCTTGCTAAAAACGAAATCATTTACATAAGGCACAGCCCATCCCTCCCTCTGCCATCATAACGCAGATTTTCAAGGTCCCCCTAATATGTATTCCAGGAAGGTCGTATATTGCAACTGTAGTCTTCTCCAGTCACCAGTCTGCCCTCCTAATGACATGCTTTGACTACGCCATAGGCTAATTCATGAAGAGGGCTTATAATCAGAGCCAGCTTTCTCTCAAGCCCTGTGTTAGGGAGGAGAGGGGTCTGTGCCCTTCACTGGGAGAGGAAGGTGCCTGGGTGGAGTGTCTGGGGGTGGTGATGGCCTGGTGTCACTGCACTGCCCAGACCTCTTTAGAGCAGCCCCTGCTATAGTCCTTGGAGGCTCCAAGATCGTGTTTCCAGTGTGCAAGAGCTATAGTTCAAACAGACGTTTCTCCTAGCATGCTCCAGACTGTACTTTTAGCCTCTTCTGTCCTACCACCTTCCTGCTGCAGCATGACAGCCCTGAGTTAACATCTAAGAATGTGTAGTAGGGTGACTTCTTTTAAGTAGAAAATCAGTGTGCAGCTTCCCCTGCTGCAAAATCATGTGCCACCTAACAGTCCCCAGGGGCGTCATCCTTCCCTAAAAGCACCCATTTCACTTCTTGGTTCCCTTTCATATATGCTGAAAAGAGCATTTCTGTGCAGAGTTCTTATGCATAATTCAATTTCCAATTTTGGTTTAGAAGCTGCCTTAAAATCTGAAGGCAAAAGAGTTTCTTTTGCTTTGCCCCACCTGTGAGGAGAATTTGAATTTCTTCTAGAAGAAACTGCATCCACTGGATTGGGGTCACTCCTACCTTATTATTCTCCCATCCATGCCTGTGCAAAAGCACATAAAGAGAACTGCATTAGGAGAAGCCTGTAATCCAAGTCCCATCACAGAAATCTTCACTGAGTCAATCTCATTCTAGGCAGCTCCTGGTATTTGACCATTTATTTTCTTTATTCTTCCTCCTGAAATAACACATAATGGATGCACCTGTCCAGTCATGCAGAGAAAATGAGGGCACTGCATGTAAGTTAAGTAATGACTCTCTAGCCCTAAATGTTTCCCCCAGCACTTTGGTCCCCAGCGTGTAGTGGTACATATTTTTTGTCTCTTTTCTGAAGCAAGACTCAATTTAATTCTCTCCGAAGTGTCAACTGCTGTGATTGCTTTATTACACAGTCTTATGCCACTCATAGCTTATCAGATTTTAAATTACCATATAAATCTACATAGTTAGACAATATAAGAAACATAATTTTAAATGTATCTAATCTCATTTGCAAAGTTAGATAAGAAACAATCAACGCTTTAGAATGAAAGTGATACCCCTAAGCTAGAAAACGGGAACCTAACAAAATTATCTACACTAATCATCATTAACAATAATAATACTTGCAAAACAAAAAACACTGGTGTAATTAATTGTAACACCTAGTGGGTGAAAAGAACCAGACCAAAAAAAAAAATTCTCAGATTACACATTGTTTGCTAATTCTACAACATGGTAATATGAGGGTTTGCTGATTATATATGCTAATATTGCTTAAGTTTTAGCAGAATAATTGTAGTGTACTGCGTGTATTATAATGTGGTAGGCATGGCATAACCGCTGTGAATTTGAACTCCCTAAGTGGAGAAAGCAAAAATTAAGCTAGGAACAGTGCTTGGCTGGAAATCTGTATACAATTACCTTGCGGTCAGCGAAAAGAAAGCCTGCTGCAAGTACAGACCTGGGAGTAATGCTTTATTAATATATGGGAGGAAGATAGTTTGGAAGAAACTTTTGCCTGCCTTGAGAGGGGAGCTTTGGCAGAAGTTGAAGTGGGAATACTGTACCAAAGAAACAAATCAGGAAGACTTGTTTTGAATTTTATTAGTTGTTTGAAAGCAAGCTCTCAAAAGTCCCGTTACTGAGAAAGCATTCAGTCCCATTCCTTAGGCAAGAAAGGAAAACAGAGATAAACAGGCCTGAGGCAAGAGTGGCCAAGATGTCATACAGTAAACATGACTTGGGCTGTGTAGACCTGGGTCTTAGAAGTTGAGTCTCTGAGGACTGGGAGGTACACCGACCAAAGACGTGGTTGCCTTGTGAAAGCTTGACCTCCTGTGATCTGAGCAGCGTGTTTCACAGGTGGAGCTTCTGTGGCAGCAGCCACCCGATGGCATTGGCATTCTGCTGCCTTACGCACCCGCTCATAACTGTGGTGCTCGGGGAGTGTTTCTAGCTGCTTTTCTATTAACTCCTGTTCTGAACACACAGTGAGGAGATTGCAGTGCTTCCTCAACTGTTTTCATGCTTTTGCTGGTGTTGATTCTGATTGTTAAATATTCAGTGTGTGTCCTGGACTGCAAGCCTTCCTTTTGTTAAAAGGACTGTTTGACTATGTGAATAAGAATTGACATGAGTAATTGAAGCTTAAAATAATGTGACTTGGCCCAATACATATGAAATGAAATACAAGTAAACTGAAAGGAACGGGACTTCTGAGGAGAGCTGGTAGTGCTGCCCATCAACTGGATGGATGGCTTTGTGCTAGAAAAGCCTGGCTTCACCTGCGTATAACTTCTGCCTTTAGGAGTCGTACTGAAGATTTCCAAAACCTACATCTGCTTTAGCGAGTAATGTGTGGGTGTGTGCGTACATTTAAAAGTTTCAGATTATATACGTTGTTCCTAAAAGGAAAAACACAGGATTATCCTCTGGGTAAGTTAAATATGAGCACCTCACTGAGAAGCTACAGAGCCCCTATGATAAGGGGAAGAAACCTGCTAGGTTTAGTCGGGGGAAATATCCAAATTCCGTGGCTGATGCTCCAGAAAAGATCAGCTTGTGGTCAGATGGCTGCCTCTCGAGCCCTGAGAGCGGAAGCTGCAGGAGGCAGCGCCTGGGCTGATTGCTCCTGTTTGACCGCTGCCCTCACCGAGCCGGGCTGGGCAGTTGGCGTGCAGAGGCTCAGGCCTTGGAGCAGAGGACCCTGGCGTGTTTTTCGATGGTCTGCAGGTGTTGGCAGGGAGAGAGAGCTGGAAATGGGACTGGCAGGATCTTGGGGGGTTGCTTCAGGCTCGGGTGACTAGAGAGGCTGCGCTGGGCAAAAGCAGCTTGCTCTTCCCCTCTTCTCCCACCTCTGCCTCCTGTAGCTGCACCACCGTGCCACAGCGTGCCCCCGCCATGCCACGTGGGGTGTGAAATGCCACACGGCCACTGCCCACAGAGCGGGGAGGGAGGGAAGGGGATGGCCTGTCACGCCTGACAGAAGCTGGCAGCCGTTGCCTCTCTGCTTTCCTCTGCTGGCACCTGCAAAGCCCCTGGGCAAACCTTTCTCCCTGCCCTGCCAGCCGCTGTCAGGGAGGGCAGGAGAGATCTCCGCTGCCATCCCTGCTGGACAAAGCCCATGCGTGGCTGGGGGTGCCAGCAGGCTTCGATGTGGTGCATCTCTGCTTGAGCAAATGACATTACCAAACAGTTCTGAAAAAGTACTTGTAAGGGCGGCATGGTCAAGCCTCCAAAGATAATTAGGGGGGAAAAAACATCTTTTTCTGATTGTAGCAGCGTGAGACAAAGTCCCCAGTGGCTCTAAACTCATTTGGCTCTATTGCTTTGTTGGAGCTGTGCCGGTTTATCTGGTCAGACTAACTCATTCAAACATAGATAGTGTCCAAGATTCAAATCTCTAGGCTTGTAAACAATTTGAAAGCACAGGTACTTATAGTGGGGAACACTTAAAAATTATTTTTAATTGCAAGAACTGAGAACCTATGCCTTGCATTTTGGCCACTTGTTTTATTCGTGGTTTCCCAGCAATTCCAAGTCAACTCGCTTTATCTGTTCTCTTTTCGTGTTAAGATGCATTTCATAAAGACAAGCATAGATATTTTAAAATCTTACAGAGCTGAATTCTAAGAAGTCTTACCCTGTACTCTTTTCCAAAATAAGGAGAGCCTGTAATTTTTTTTTCCTTATTTTTCCTTCCCTGCCCCCCCCCCCCCCCCCGCCTTATAGTGGAAGTTCTGTGTGTAATTTGCTGTTTTACAAAAATAATTCTGGCTGACTCCATCCATTTTTTCACTTATAATTATGCACACTGTGTTTGAAAATACAAACCTACTACAAAGTGAACAGGAAGCTGGGCACTTTTTACTTTGATGCTAGTTCTGCTTTCTGGAAAACTTATAGAACATGAACTCAATCTGTCTATCACGGAAAATATAGGTATAAATTTGTATAAAACTTCTACTGAAACCTAGTAGAGCTTATGAACTGCAAACTGGTCAGCTCAGTCTCTTTTCTCTAAACATCAAAGTTGATTAAACATTCTCAGRTGAAAAGTAAAAGACAGGTATACACTGTCTAATAGAAATGATAAGTTATAAAAGTGATGGTGTCAACAGAATAAAGTAGGATAAGATCCTGTTTTCAAGTAAGTATCTGGCATGTCTACCATTTGGCACCTGATAAATGTTTCATTCACATCTTGTTCACTATCTCACTGCTTGTCATGGGTCACCAGATTTTTTTGTTGTTGTTTTTTGGGTTGTTTTTTGAGGGTTGGTTTTTTTTTTGTG